>CM021101.1:858228339-858362807 GCA_007115665.2 Sequoiadendron giganteum
TTTCTTTCTTCCTCGTCCAGAGTAATAGCTGCGGCTCTCCGCTGAGCTGGTGATGTATTCTTTTCAAAGATGAAAGTACGCAAGCTACTGATGATGTCCGTCTGCTCTCCTTCAATGAATGTAAGATCTGGTTGGAGAGTTGCTGGAGCAAGATCAGGTTGTTCAACTGGTGCCCAAGGACGCCAGATGCCCATTTCGTGTCATTAAAGCGTTAAGCTTTTTCTTGAAGTTTTATGCCTCGTTGCCCCACGGTGGGCGCCAGAAAACTGTTGGCGTTTCAATTAGCACCTCTGGAGTGCTTATTGGAAACGGACAGCTATTGCAAGTGTGTTAGTACATGCTCTTCGGATTGTAGAGAGGAAGATCTCTCTTTGCTGATTTTATACTGTAAAAAAGGGGTGTACTAAGATTTCCTATCTTTTTTACTCAGCGGTAGGACACAAGGGTGCATAAACCAATGCGCCGTAGCTAAGCTTTTTCTCTGGGTTCCGCAGATCTTAACTACGACTAACTAAGCTTCTAAACTATCCTACCTCCTCAAGAAAAACAGAGCATGAGGGCATAGGAGCGAAATGGTATGGTTGGATCACTTGAATCCTCCGTCTCAATGGAATATGGCCGAGGCTCTGAACCTTCGGATATATACCCAGATAGGGCTCGATACAAGCAAACACTCGTTACGGTAAACTGGATCTGAGACTTGCCAAGGAGGAGGAACCCCTATCCGAGGTATAGGCTTGGAAGCAGCTCACCGGAAACAACAAGGAACGATGGCCTTTCTAACAGGATTCCCGAGGAGGTGACGACACCTGTCCAAAGTCTAGGCTGCAAGAAAGATCATTAAACAACATCAAACGATAATGATTGATGACAAAATATCCAAGGAGGCGACGACACCTGTCCAAGGAGGAGATTGAAACAATGCACTATTTAAAAACAAGACTTTGAATAACTCAAATAATTAGATCAATCAAGCTTGCACTATCTGATTTATTTCTTTAAGATTCTTCAAAGAATTACAAAGGTCGGGACAGCAAAGGCACGAAATCATGCACAATTGCGATCAACCAACGAACTCTCATCCAAGAGTGAACAGATATAAACAAGCGAACTCTGGCAACAGTGGCGCAGCAATTTTGCTAGCAAATAAAGGTTAAACAAATAAAGAACCTAAGGCTCTTATTTATAGGAACTCAAAGGAGTAGGCAACCCTAAAATCTCCTTGAGTTAACAAACAGTTCTTGCCAATCAGCAAGATATTATTCTATGTCTAAATGTAGGTGAGCAAACAGTTAACTGGAAATCTACTTCAGTTAACTGAAACTAAACAAAAGTCAAACTGGAAGTCTACCTCAGTTGACTGACACCTAACTAAAAGTGAACTTATGTTACAAATGTGTCTCCAAATAGACATCCACCTTTTGAGGAAATCTGAGATCCACAAATCGTGGGAGTCAAATAGACATCCTAGATTAGTGGGATCTGACATGCATGATCTGTGGAGATCTGGAGTCAACTCGGAAAGGGGCATCAAGTTGACTTCAGTCGTATTTATTGCTACTTTGGAGGGTAGGACGTCCTTCTTGAGGTGTTTGACACCTCATCACCATTGGTCAACGGTGCTTTTGTTCATTCGTTGACTTCTTCATACGGAGACCGTTACATGTCTGTCAATCGTCAGCTTACCGCTTGTCAGCAACTTGATGTATGTATCTCCTTCATTCTGCTTCCCTTAGGAGGGTTACTCCTTTTCTTTTTGTCTATGTTTCCACTTTGACGTGGAAGGTAGTGTAGTATTAACCGATGGCGGCTCTGTGTTGGGAATGACTACCTTCCGCGTTCTTTTGCAGCTTGGACGTTTTCCTTGATCTTTCTCAATGGAAGAATGTCGTGTGATGAAACCGCGAAGCTTGACGATGAAACCGCGAAGCTTGACCACGATCACTCCAACTGCGAGAAATGCACATGAACTTGCTGCATGTGTAAAATTCCAACAGTTACAATCCTCTAAACTGGCCTTGGAAGGCAATCAGATATACGAGGTGAAACTATTATGGAACCTGTGGACTTGTTTCTATGCTTGTCAATCTGGCTAGATTGACCTCTGGGTGTGCCTGACGCAGATCGGTGCCAGCCGTTTTCAGAAAATCATGGAGTAAGACCATTTTGGTCTTGTATTCGTCTTGGGAGAACTGCGTTCTGAAAACCTTGAAGATTGACTGTGCACACGATGCTGCTCGGACAACTTTTTCTGGAACTGCTAAAAATAGCCTTGCCGAGGGTAATTTTTACGAAATATTCTGAGACATGGGTTTTGTTGAGAATAATTCTCTAAACAAACCCAGATCGTCAGAAATTCGGAAAAACGAGTTTTTCTTTGACATGCAAGAGCCCTTTGGTGGCAGAGGCAGCGAGGCACCAGAAAGTGATTTTTCTCGGAAAAATCCAACACATGGGTTTTGTTCGTGCTTCAGAGCTGAACAAACCCAGTTTGTCCGTTTTTCAATATTATGACTTTTTCCGGAAACCCTAAAAAATAGGGGCAGCAGGGCTACTTTTTCTGGAAAAATCCAACATGTGGGTTTTGTTCGTGCTTCAGAGCTGAACAAACCCAGTTTGTCCGTTTTTCAATATTATGACTTTTTCCGGAAACCCTAAAAAATAGGGGCAGCAAGGCTACTTTTTCTGGAAAAATCCAACATGTGGGTTTTGTTGAAAAAGCTATGCTGATCATACCCAGTTGGCCAGATCTGTGATTATTTGTCGTTTCCTGTGACATGCAAAGAAATATAGACAGAAATAGAGGAAGTGGACAGAAGATGGATTGGAAGTTATAAACTGCCACTTTGCAAGAATTATGCCTTTTGATGCAAACTCTGATAAATAGTCCCTCTGTGCAGCAGATCTTCAAAAATATGAAGAACGGTGAAAACCCCTCTGTCAGATCTTCAAAAATGTTGGATAAGAAAAATATTCGTTCTTGAGCTCCTCAACCTGCAAAGAAATAATGAATAATGGATGCCTAGATGCTTTGATATGTCAATTTGGAGTTGCAAGCATCAATTGGGCATCCAACTCGTGATTGAGCCTGATTTGGAGTTCAAAAAGGTGATTTCCACTGATTGTGGAGTTTTTGGCCTCTTTTTGCCTCCAAAATTTGTTAACTCAAGTCAACATTTGCTTTGACTTTCTTAGGCTTCCTTTTTGGATTTTTGATCATTTTTGCAGGCTGAAGTGCCTTTGTTTGATCTTCGATCCTGGCTACTCAGTTGATCTTCGGCAATTGCTGACGGATCCGTTGTTGAGATGGGATCAGCTTGATGAGATATGCCTGGGAGAGATTAACTCAGAAAACTGAGTTTGGACCTCCAGAATGAGGGGCGCCTTTCTTCAAGAGGGGCGCTTTTGGCTGTGACTTAGTCAATTTTCATTGACTGTTCTTCGTTTTGGCCTTTTCAGACCCTCTGTGCTCTGATCTGACGTTCCCGTTGATGGATGAGTCGGATGACTCTGCTTGACGATGCATCGGGTAGCCAACTCAATCTTGCTCAGGATGACTGACTTCTCAGTTGATGACAACAAGTTTTGGTCCTTCAAACTTAAGGGCGCCCTTGGCCAGCAGGGGCGCTTTTAGCTTGTTGACTGATTTTGCTTATGCTGTGAACTGCCTGACTTTGATCTCCTCTATCAGATGACTGATTTGTCAGAAGTTCTTGCTGATGGTTTCACTGGCGAGACTGGTCATAGCTGAGAAGATCATCCTGGGAGGCAGTAAAGATTCTGAGTGAATCTGGATGCCTTCAAGAAAGGGCGCCTTTCTTCAAGAGGGGCGCTTTTACCCATGCCTTAGCCATTTTTTGGCTTATCTTTCCAGTTCTTCAATTTTGGCTTTTTCTGCTTGACCTCAGCGTGTGATCGTTTTGCGTGTCCTGTGAACCTGCTGTCAGATTGATCGCGTAGCTGGGAGGAAGCTGGAAAGATATCATGTATAGAGTTGCTGCTTATGGATTCATCTGGTGTCTGCAATTGAGGGGCGCCCCTGGCCAGCAGGGGCGCTTTTACCTTGAAGCTCTCTGATTTGGCACTTCTGTCATCAATGGATCCTCCATACTTCGCTGACGGTTGGTCAATGATCCCTGAATCAGATAATCTTGCTGATTGTTTCGTTGTCGAGCTAGTATGAAAGTGAAGAGGATGACTGTTTTGACACTGCCAGATGATTTGATTTGCCCTCTGAGGTTCAAGGGCGCCTTTCTTCAAGAGGGGCGCTTTTAGCCACTGTAGACTATGTTTTGCCTTGGTAGACAAAACGTGCACCTTCCAGACTTAGCCAAATTTTGGCCTTTTCCATTTTGAGAATCTCCTTCGTTGAACGTCATCATTTTCATCCTTTTCCGCCATGGTTTCTTCGTTGAAGCTTTTGAGGTTTAGCTTTCAGCACCTGGTACTGGCCAATCTGCCATTAATGGCTGCGGAGCTCCTAACTTTGTTCCCCCACCAGAAAAACATATTTTTTGATAATTCTGAATCAGTGTGATCGTGAAGGCAATTAAGCCTATCAGAATTATTTTCAATCAAAGGTCCTATTTTTTAGGGTTTCCATAAAAATAGGGGTGCAAAACCCTAATTTTCGGTGTTTCAAAATTTTAACCATAGGTTCCTTGACAGAAACCCACAAGGATTTTATATTTGGTTTAACCTAAAACATACTTTAGATGGCATTTTTACGTTGTTTAGCTCAATTTAAGCAGAATGCCAAAACTTTCATTTTGGGTATAACACATTGGATTGGGGTTCTTTCACTTCTTTGCTCTCTAGTTCTACTACCACCCCCACCACTTTGCCTTCTAATTTGCATTTCAACTTCACTATCACTTCCATTCTCACTGCTGCTCATGTTTTTTGTTTTTAGAATGCAAGTTTAAACTGAAAATGCAAAAAAATAAAAAAAATCAGACAATGTATGCTTCATATTTTGCAAAAAAATGAAAAAAAAAAAAATAGAGAAAGAAAATGCATACCTCTTTAGTGGATTTGCACTCCCTTCAACACTATTTCAACCTCCTCTTCTCCTTCAAGCTGCTGCTCCTTCTCCTTCAATGGCTGCAACTTCTTTTGCTCTCAAACCCTTGGCTGCTCAAACAAACAAAATGCACATAATGAGGTTAGAGAGGCCCTTTTCCTTTCATAAGAGAGTCAAAATAAATGGGGCCCACACATGCCACGTATGCTTGGCCGAAATTTTTAAAAATTGTGATTTTTTTTTCAAGTTATAAGTGTCTAAAGCGCGGGGGATGGCTGGCCGTCCCTTGGGCGGTCGAGGGACGGCTCAGTCGTCCCCTAGCCGTCCCCGGGGACGGTCAGCCATCCCTCTTCTAGTCAACGCCGTCCCCCCGTCCCTGGCACGTTTCCTGAGTTTTTTGAAAAAAGAGGGATGGTCCCCTGTCGTCCCCCTGCCGTCCCCCGGTACCCGGTACGTCCCGGAAACGGATACGGGGCATTTTGGGGGGGGGACGCGTCCCTGGGTTTCCCTGGTATTTATAGGAGAGAAGCCTTGAGAAAAAGGTGGGAGGATCCCAACAAACTTGAGAAATTCTCTCAACCACTAACTAACTGCAACTGACTTATTCAACATTACAAGTCCTATTGTAATTTGACTTGTAATTGTAATTACAAGTCAAAATTTTACAAGTGATACTATCACATGTAATTACATTTTATAACTTTGCAAGTAATATGATTACTTGCAATTACAATTTTCCATTTTACATGTAATTTGTCAAAACTAAATTACAAATACATAATTGAAACTATTTTAAGTGTCCAAAGACACGATTTGAACTACATCATCTTTGATTGGGTCTTCATGCTGCTATTTCGAAAACATTCTTCCATCTCTGTCTTGAAAGCATTTTATGCTCAATCATGTCACTTGTTCAATTCCTTGTGTGGCTTCGTCATGTTGTTGTTCTTTCTTTGTATCATTCTCCAGCCTTGGAATTTGCTTGAAAAATAAAACCCATGCCTTATATTATTGATTTGGTAGGTCATGTGTGCAAACAGGACTAATGAGAATGAGACAAAGGGGCTGCAAAAGTGGGGCCAAAGCTCAATTTCGGGTTTTTCAAACTAAAAAACAAGTGAAAATAACATAAAAATGCCAAAATCGAGTTTTTAAGAACACTTTGCAAGTTAAAATCTCATCCCTTAAGCAAATCGGGCTTTTTAGACCCTTAAGCAATTTCACTTTTCAACTTATGACTAAAATCAGACTTTTTGGAGCTCTCAACAACTTTTTCATGAAGGGTCGGACTTTTTGGAGCATTTAACAATCTCACTTTATGACTTAAAAGGCAAATCGGACTTTTTAGAGTCTTTAGCAATTTTACTTTTCTCACTTAAAAGCAAATCGGACTTTTTAGAGCTTATTGCAAGTTACTTTTTCACTTTTAAATGAAATTGAGATTTTTGGAATTCATTGCAATTCACTTTTTCACTTTTAAGTGAAATCGGGATTTTTAGAGCTCATTGCAATTTCACTTTATGACTTAAAAGGCAAATCGGGATTTTTAAAGCTTATTGCAATTTCACTTTTTCACTTTTAAGTGAACTCGGGATTTTTAGAGCTTATTGCAATTTCACTTTTCACTTTTAAGTGAAATCAGGATTTTTAGAGCTCATTGCAATTTCACTTTTTTTATTATTCAAGGGGTAAATGCTTTTGACCGGAGCTATGAACCGGAATACAATCATTCAACAATACCACCCCAATGGGGTTTGAACCTTGGTAGCAAGAACAACAATGCCACCTATAAACCATCACACCATGCCAATACCGGCTGCAATTTCACTTTTTCACTTTTAAGTGAAATTGGGATTTTTAGAGCTCATTGCAATTTCACTTTTTGAACATAATATGTAAAGTGAGTAAAAAGTTCCTACACTTGTAATGGAGCTAAAAAGTTCCTACAACTTGTTATGAAGGCAAAAAGTTCCTACTTGCAATGATGCCTCAAAAACCCGAAATTGACCCAAAACATAAGAAAAAATGACTCAAAGACAAGGCAAATGAAGTCGGAATGCGATGAAATTTGGAACAAAGATTCAAAATGATCCAAGGAATAATTTTCATTTTTGAATAGAGATTTTTCATCTCGTAAAGTGTGCATTAACACAAAAAGATCCCTACTTGCGATGGTGATCAAAAATCCCGAAATTGGACAAAATAAGGGGAAAAACATGTCGAAATGCTCCCAAATTTCACACAAGGCAAAATAGGAAGGAGACCAATGGCTGCACAATTCAATTGGAGAATTTTGGTGCCTCGAAATGTGTGCCATAGAGATTCATGAAGAAATTTTAGGCAAAATTTCATATAGGTTGTCCAATTTTGAGAATACAAAAATTGAAGACAACACTGCTGAAATGTATTGAACACATCTGATTTATGTTTCAAAAAATACACCCACATTTTTCTACTGAAATCATCAACAAATAATAAAAAGTACCTGGACCTAGTAACAGATGGAGTGTTCATTGGTCCACATACATCAGAGTGAACCAATTGAAGTACCTTGGAGGCTCGCCAAGAATCACCATCCGAGAATGGTGTCTGATGTTGCTTCCTAGCTTGACAAGCTCCACAAACTCCATGATTTTGAGTTTGGATCTCAGGTAGACCAGCAACCAAACCCTCCCGAGACAGTTGAGAGAGATAATGCACATTCAAGTGCCCATAACGCTAATGCCAAAGTTTGCAAATGGAAGTACTCTTGGCTGCCAGAGCGTGCTCCAAAGAATCACCGGAATCAACAAGTCTATATAGACCATGATCCTCAAGTCCCATAGCGATTGTAGTACGAGTCTCCCTATCAACAATGTTGCATGTGGACGAACTGAAAACAACATCCAATTGGGGAGAATGCCTCATGATCTGGCTGACGGAGAGAAGATTGTGTTCCATGCCTGGAACATAGTAGACATCGAGAAATATTAAATTTCTCCCTCCAGAGTGAATCTGAACATTGCCCTTACCAGCAACTGTATAATCTTTGCAACCTCCAAAGATCATTGAATCAATGAATGGTTCATATTTGGTGAACCAATCCCAACAATGAGTAAAATACCGAGAAGCCCCTGAATCAATATACTAGGCAGAAGATTTTACTGGATCTGTAGTTCTTTTGGCCATAAAAGCATAGAATGCAGATTCTTTCTGCTCAGAGTGCTCTACGACATTTGCCTTTCCTTGAGATCCTCCCTGCTTCTTTTGTTCAAAAGCCAATCGAACCCGACAATCAGCCTTCATGTGACCATACTTATGACAATAATTACACTGAACGTTCTTTTTCTTCTTGCTGTCCTGAAAAAACCATAGCCTTTCGGTTGAGAAGATTGAGCCTTCCCTTTGTTCTTAGCAAAATATTTGGTAGAGAACACTTGCTCTGTGGAGGTGGAACTAGTACTACTCCCAAATTGTTGTCTCCATCGATCCTGCTACAAGAGCTTGTTACAAAGATCAGGAAATTTCAAATCAACATTTGTGGAAGTAATATTCAACGTTTCAATGAAATGCTCATAAGATTTTGGCAAACTCTTCAAAGTAATGATGACCATGTCCTCTTCCTCCATTGTTTGACCAATCGTCTCCAACTGATCACGAATGTCCTTAATCTTTGTCAGATGTCCTTGTAAGGACATTTTCTCATCCATCATGATGGAAAAGAGCATGTTCTTGAGAAAGAACGCTCTGCTCTTGTCGGAGGTTTCATGAAGGGCCTTCAAATGATCCCAGATTTCCGTAGCAGTTTTGACCGACGGTACATGAGATAGCTGCTCATCTGTGACTGAGAGTTTGATGAGCATGATAGCTTCCCGGTTGCATTCATCCCATTTGTCCTAGTCCTTTCCGATTATAGTGGGACGAGTTGAGTTCCCCAAAACGACCTGATTGAGGCAATGATATTCATTGATTGTAAGCATGCGCTGCTTCCAAGTGTTGTAATTCTTCCCATTAAACTTTTGGCTGCTTTCAAGCATTATATTTGTCAGAGATGCCATCACAAACCCCGAGGTCAAACTAGTGAAGGCACAAAAACCACTGCACTACAAACAAAAAAAAGTTTTGCAAGACAAATTTCAAGGCAGAAATCAAAACCCTAGCATGGATTTCGAGGTATAAAACCAATGCAAAGTTTTTAAGACATAACCCAAAAAAATTGAAGAATACCTAGAAAATTTTGACAGCACCCACGTGCACAAATTTTGAGGCACGAAAAACGAGGTACCCAAAAAAATTTGAAGACAACCCAATTGAGATCTCAAAAAACCCACCAAGAATCTGCAATCAAAAAAAAAAAATAACTGAAACAAAGGAGATTTTCTCAAAACCCTAATCGGCTCAAGAAAATGCAGAAAAAAAATTTGGAAAAACACGAGCACAGAAGGTATTGAAAATCACATTTAGAAATTTCTTAAAATCACAGCTCTAGGAGATACAAAAAATGTGTTTGAAACAGAGGCAAAAACGCGATCAGAAGGGCACAAATCGCGTAAAAAATGGTGCCCAGAATTCGAGCAGAAGGGCTGGAAAGAAAACGTGGGCAGATGAACAAGGAAACTCGTGGCCAAATCGCGCTTGAACAGAGAGAAAGTCGCATCTGAAATCGCATGCCCAAGAGAACAAATCGAACACAAAACGACCAGATTCAAGCGCGTGGGCTGAGAAGAAGAAAATGGCGCTTAGAATGAAGGAAATCGCGCCCATGAATTTGTAGAAAGAAAAACGCGCCAGAAAGAGCAAAGAATCGCATTTTTCAAAGGCCTGCAATTTTTAAAAACAAAACCCACGATTTTTATGAAAGAGCCGCCCAGAATCATAGAGGAGATGACAAAAAAACAAAAACCCTAATCGCGCGCGTAGCACACACACAGGTTACACGAAAAAAAACTAGAGGGTCAAATCTCCCACCCAAAGGCTCTGATACCATGTTTTGAAAAGAACTGGTAATTCTATTACTTGCATTACTTGCATTACTTGCATTAACAAGAAGAAAGGATTACAATATATAGCAGTTACAGAGCACTGTAGACATTTAATGAAATGACCTACCTCTACCTACCTACAACTATAGACATTTAAGATGTCTAACAACCTCTACCTAATTACATTTATTATTGACCATTAACTATAAAGAGATATATTATTCTAACATTTGTTTAGGGGTGGAAGGTGATAGACCATTTGAGCTTTGGGTCCATTTTCTCCCACAACATGCACCAAAACTTGCTCAAGAACCTAGAATCCCTATTGAAAATGATGCTTTCTAAAATTCCAAAACATATCCAAACAAATCCACTTATTCACATCCCTTCTGTCTTTTTGCAAATTATCATCACGCACATTTTGTTGAAATGGTCTGCAATCACAAAGATACAACCATTCCCATGCTTGGTCCTTCAATGCCCTAAAACAAAATCCATGGAGATACTTTCCCAAGGCCTCTTAGGCAAGGATAATAGCTGGTATAGCTCCAACTTCCTATTGTTGGGCTTTACTCGCATTGCACAAATGACAACTGCAAACAAACTTTGCTACGTCAGTGTCATGCCCCCATAATTGTAACACTAAAATATGAATATTAGAATATAAATAATAAAATCAAACAAATATCAAAATATAAATATAAGTAATTGCAATCTAAATATTATTATTTTAATATAATTATCAAAGATAATATTATAATTATAATACGATTACCATGATATGAAATGGACCAATGGATATTGTTAATTATAATTATTATCTAAGTTACCAGGTTCGCACCCATTCGGGTACGAACCCAGTCCGGGTACGAACCTGATACGGGTTCGCCTGTGGGTACGCCCTGGGTACGCACAATACCCAAGGCGAACCCAACCAAATGGTTCGTGGACCTGGGAGTACCAGCCATGTACCCGGGTGTACCTGGAAGAACCCACAGCCAGCACTTAAAAAGTGGGCCCAAACTTAAATAAAATGCAATTTTTTTATTATTATTTTGTCTCCTAACCCTAAAACAGCCCAATATGAGGCCTTCAAACACATACATTTCATTTTTACCTCTCATGTTTTTTGCGGCTTGTGTGGTTTTGAAGGTCTTAAATTGGGCTTTGTCAGCATTATTTTTGCCACTCAAAAAATCATGAAAATGAGGTGCGCCATGGAGTTTTGTATGGTTTCAGAAGCCTTAAATTGGTGCTAGCGGCGAGGGCGTTGCCCCTTGACCCCATTGGAGACATTGCCCTCAAACTCCCATTGAATTTAATTGATTTTCTAGGTACTCTCCAAGTCCAAGTTTCCATAGTTTTCCTACAAGCCTTCATCTATAATATCGCATTTCAGGCTTCTGAAACCATACAAAACTCCATGGCACACCTCATTTTCATGGGAAAGAGGAAGATGTAAATTTGTAAAATATATTTTGTTTAATATATATCAACATCAACGCATTCCACATGAGGATGCCATTTTGTACCCAATTTGCTTTCAAATCAATCAAATACAACTATCAATTGGCATTTAATACTTATCTTTGGCATTTGGCATTGATCAATGATCAAGTATCAAACTATGAAATGATTTAGTTTTACAATTCTATATATTTCTCTTTTTTTTTGTATATATTATACATTTATATATATATACACGTACCCAAACCCCTAAAAAAAATTTCCACGTACCGGGTTCTTGTACCCTCACCCATCCCCGGACCCGAACCGGTAACTTAGATTATTATGATAATAAAAATATTCACAAAGGAAATTGATAATATTCATGCCTCAATTAAATAAATAAATACTAAACATTGTTGAATGCATCAACTCCCAATTACTATTGTCAAAGCCAACAATGCAAGCAGCAGATATATTTAAGATTATGCGGCGATTGTATATTATGCAGCGGTTCACTTAATATAATCCTTGGTTTATGGTATCGATTCCTAAGGGCAGCAACTTAAGAAATACGTCCATTCAAATGATAACACTGTTGAAAGGGTGCAACTTCTCACCCAATCAAAAGGTATTTAAGGAGACCCGAAGACATCCAAAAAAGCAACGATTTGAAAGAGAGTTTAAGCAGAGATAAAAAAAATGGGAAGGAGGTTAAGGTATGGAACGGGAAATACATGGGCCTTCAGGGAAGAAGATAAAATAAGAAAAATCAGGAATATACAAGCAGATTGGGAAAGAGAATAAGGAATAATCTTAGACATGAGGGCAGATATCTCAACAGATATGATCACTGAATCATTTACGGGGTTGCATAGGAGATATAGAATAGATGAATGAAGGATTAACTAACAGGTTTGACAGAGATAATAAAGGAAAAAATGAGCAAGTAAGTATAATATAATTAATAATATAAGAATAAGTAAATATATGGGCAATCAGGGATAACTAATAATCTGCACTCAGGGACAATAAGGGAAATAAGTTAATATAATTACATATGTACATATAAACATAAGTATATAAGTTCATTAGAAATACATATATATATATTATATACGATTATGCAATAATGATGCTTTCAGCAATTATTGAACCTTATAAGTAATTATGATGCTTGGTCTACACTAACAATATCTTCTGAGAGCGAAGAACAGATCGACTTGGGGAAGAAGAGGTAAAAGATCTTCCAGCAAATAAGATATTCAGATTGTATTTAAGTTAATGTGTTTATGATAATTATGGGATATAATGCATTGTTAAATAGGATCAAGGTTTCATGCATATTATTACATATTCTAAGATATCACCTTCATAGTTCCTAATATATTGCTGACATGATTATTTGCAAAGCTGAATTTAATTAGTTTATAAGAATGTCAATCATGAGGAAATGAAAGGGGATGGAACAATGAGGGTATTAGACTCCTTACTAAATGGACCACACCATATGAATGGCATGCGCCACATGGAGTCACCTCATATGAATGGCATGCACCACATGAGTTCAAGGAGGCTAAGACTCCCCTTCAAACTCCCCCCTCTTCCATGCTCCCCCATGTGGTTTAGTGACAATGGGTCATGAAGGGATGAGGCAGGGCTGCAATAGGGAGAACTGCCAAGTCGATCCTCACATTGTTGTCACCTCCATTGCTCTACACCTACCACCCTACTTCTGCTCTGATTTACAGACCTCTTCCAGGCTTCTGGTTCAAAACCACGTCTAGGTGTGTTGTTTTAAATTGTTTGTATTGAGTGTGATGATTGAAAAGGGTTGTCACTCATAGCCCTGTGTAGTAAGAAATTTGGAAATCTCTTATATATCAGCGTGCATCTTTGGATTTGTCTCCACGTTTGATTCCTCTCCTCTTTGCACCTTCACTTATCCCTACTTCCCCATCTCAATACCTCTTCTAACATATCTGAATGTTTGTTCACCATGAATGCTTTTGAAACCCTCTTTACTCAAATGATCATTGAATCTGATGGTAAATTCTGTTACACTACAGTCCCAGATCTTAATTCCAAAACTGAAGCTAAGGAGCCCAATATGATAGATGTAACTTTGGAATATTTCTTTAATATAACTCTCATGTCTTTGTGCACATTTGATGCCCAAATAGCAATGGAAATGAGTTGTCTCGGGAATGTTCTGAAGTGTATAACTGCATTGGAGGAGGTGCTCTCTGTTCTATGGTGTTTTGGGGTGTTTGTGTTTCTCTAAAAAAAAATTGTTATGTCCCCATTTTGATAATGTGGTTTGTCAGTATAGAAGTAGCATAGACAGGTGTGTTTGTAGTTTCTATTAGATAGTTAGAAGCTAGAACTGAAATAAGATGGGTGTGTGTTCAGTTAGGTTTCAAGTGGACTGGAATACAGTAGCCAGTTTAGCTGTTTGGTTTCTCCATTGATTAAGGAGTGGCTTTAACAGTTGACAATTTAGATACTAACATAAATTGAGAACTACTCAGTTAAATGCTCAAATTGAGGAAAGGACTGCTTAATTAAGTACTAAAACTGTCTATGATTGGGGAATGCAGAGAGCACATGGGTTATATGAGGCATTGAGGAAAAAACAAAAGATAATTTTCAAAACATTAAAACAAAAAATCAGTTTTATTTTCAGGACAGTGAAGCTGTTTGCAGCAACTTTTGGACATTTGGCAATGAAACCTTTTAGAAATAGCAGCTAGATTTTCTTGGGAATCGAAACCCTCAAGCAGTAGTTTGAGTTTCAAAGTGTTACCAAGTTCATCAAAGGTGTTTTGATTTGCATGTTGAGTATGTCTAGGAGGTTCTAGGTTATTATTACTTATACTTTTAGTGGGTTTTTACAGTGGTATCAGAGCTATGATCTTGCCAGCCTATCAAAAACACTATATATTTATAAAAAACCAAAACAATTAGACATTTGTACTGCATGTCAGGAAGTGATAGGGAAATGAGATATCATGTTATGGAATAGAGGAAGCAAAAAATGTCACACAAGGATAAAGAACAAGAATCTTTTGAGGTGATAAATCCTTAAAGGATGTGCAACATCTTATCAAACTCTTTGTTCAGAGTATACAGGGTAAGGAAACCAAGGAAAGCCTTCATCTACAGCAACAAACCAGAACACTCCATCAAAGTCAATTATGGGGACAAGACCCCCAAGGCTCACATTCTTGCAAAAAGAAGGCCTCGTCTCTGGACAAAGATATGGACAATCAATTGGAGGGTTTGGATGCTCTGCATGCTTAATATAAGGCAAAGAATGCTAAGTTTCAAGAAGATATTTCCTTCATGAAATTTTGCACATCAAAGTCAAAAACCAGAACTAGGAATGTGAGTAAAAACCCCTCCAAACAAGGTTCATAAAGACTTGCAAAGCAGGTTGGAATGCCCACTATTCCCTCATTCGATGGATCCAACAAAACTTCAACTCGAGCTTGGATGAACAAACTGAATACTTACTTCTCACTAAGCCCTATGTACAAGGAGGCAGCATTTAAATTTGCAATCCTTCACTTGGAAGGAGTTGCACATGAGTGGTGGCATCATGGGCTAGTCAAGCAAGGGCATAGCCTTTTCACCACCTATGAGGATTTTTGTAGGAGGCTAATCAACAGATTTGAGAAACAAGATCAAAAGGAGCACTTTAGGGAATTAGCACAACTACAACACCATGGCTCAATGGATGCACACATGACTGATTTTCAGAGGGTAGTTTTGATGGTCCCTGACATATTGGAGAGATGTCTCACTTTCCTTTTCATGGAGGGGTTGAGAGAGCCCCTTAGAGGCCTAGTCAAGGCCCTTGAACTAGATTCATTACAAACAATCATAAAAGAACCTGAACATTGGAGACCACTACGCATAGCAAATCCTTCTGAGGATCTACCACCAAAGATGTGAGTACATGAGCACCACAGTAGCAACAAAGGACTCCACACAACCCTTTTCTACAAAGATTGGGAGTTGCACCCTCTCAACCCACAGGTCACTAGGGGACAAGATACAGTTTTAGGAGTCAACAATTGCGTGACATAACCCACAATGAGATGCAGAGGAAACAATTATGCTTCAACAACAAGGAGCCTTGGGACCCAACACACAGGTGCTTGGGAAAGGGGCAAGAACATTGAATAGAGGTGTACTCTAATGACAAGGGAGAGCTTGAGCCATGTATAGAGGCACAGAGCGTGGGAGTTGGTTGACATTTTTTATCACCCTATTTTGTCTTTGCTTGAGGGCAAACAAATTTGAGGGAGGGCTTATAATGTCCCTATTTTGACAAAGTGAACGCTCAACATAGAAGTAGCATAGATGGGTGTGTTTGTAGTTTCAATCAAATAGTTAAGACTGAAATAAGATGGACATGTAATCAATTAGATAGATCTACAATGGACTCAAATATGGTGGTCAGCTAACTGTTTGGTTTTTGCAATGATTGAGGAGTGGTTTTGATAGTTGACTGTTTAGAAACTACCATTGATTAAGGATAACTGCTTAGTTAGTGCTAAAATTGAGGAAAGGACTGCTCAATTAAGTGCTGAAATTGAGTTAAGGAATGCTCAATTAAGTGTTGAACCTGCCTATGATTTGGGCATGCAGGAAGCACATGGGTTATAAGAGGCAGTGAGGAAAAAAGAGAAGTTACTTTTCAAAGCATTAGAACAAAAATCAACTTCATGTTCAGGACTGTGAAGCTGTTTGTACCAGCTTTTGGGTGTTTGGAGATGGAACCCTTCAAATGTGGCAGATAGAATTTCTTTGGCATGGAAGCCATAAAGCAGCAGATTGAGTTTCAGAGTGTTACCAGGTTCGTCGGAGGTGTTTTAATTTGCATGTTGACTGTGTCTAGTAAGCTGTATCAGATTGTTATATTTCAATTTAATTGTATATGTTTGAATATAATAAAAAAAATTGAATATATTTGTTGTTAGAGTATATTCTGGGTTATTATTACTTGGGCTTTTAGTTGGGTTTTTACATTTTCCTTTATTTGGTTTATGTTAATTTGCAGTATGAGTGACGTGCAGTGTGCTTTTCAAGACCAATCCCTCCGACCTTGAGTTTTTAATACCCCAAGTTTCCGGGACGGCGACGGCAGGGGACAGCGGTACGAGTCCCCAAGTTTCCGATTTTTGAGGCCAAATTTGGGGACGACGGGGGATGGCTATATAAAATATAGGGAAAATTTAAAATATATAGGGAAATCTTAAATATTCATATGAAAACAAGGATAAAGCATACATAATATACATTATAGAACCTTAACATATAACACTTGTGTTCAACATTCTTTGTCAATACTCAATAGTCAATACACATTAAAAATTCAGAATTAACCTACATGAATCATAATACAACCTCCAAGTTATAATTTATAAACTTATATCAAATTACATAAGGTTATTTCGAGCTCACAAATTGGGCAAACATTTGTGATTACAGTGAAGATTGTTTCACGTAGGTTATTGATTACTTGGCACAGAACAATAATGAATAGCTGAGGCGTCTGAAGGCAGAATTATTATAGTTTGGTGGGAGTGTGGACTACAGGAAGTAAATTCAATGTTGGTGTATTGTCTGATATGGATTTGAGCAGTTAAATGTGGGGACAATTGCTGCACTCAAGGAGTTTTGGGCATCAAATTGCCTTAATATTCAGCCTATTTCAAATTGTGAATAACTGTTTTAAAAGGTCAAAATCCTAAGTCTTTGTCTCTAAAACTTGTTAGTGAACAGCAAGCAAATAAATTCAAGTTTACACACTTTCGGAATATTTTTTTGTTATTTTTCTATATCTTTAATAGAGCATCAAATATTTATCTTGTGAGTGTTCCAAATATTGTGAAAGATATATGAAAATAATTTTAAAACATGCTTTGACATGGGGGACTGCTGGGGGACGGACGGGGGACGGCTCAGTTATCCCCCGGCCATCCCTGGGACCGGTCAGCCGTCCCCATCTGGTCAACAGCATCCCCCCGTTTCAGGGACGGTTCCCTAATTTTTTGCAAAAAGGGGGCAGTCCCCTGCCGTCCCCCTGTACCAAGGACGTCCTGGGGACAGGGACGGGGCATTTTAGGTGGGAGACGCGTCTCCAGGTTTCCCTGGTTTTTATGGTTTTTTAAGAGGGGAAACAATCACACCTGGCTTGTCATATTTAACAACACAGAAAATTGACCATCAATCTAAGAAAAAACATTTGGCTTCAAAGAATGCTAATGGGTATCTATCTTGTCAAAATTGACATAACAGACTGCACCCAGCCTCCACCATCTGGATTATTTTATTAGTATTTGCTGCTGCATTAAGGCCTAAAGCATGCCCAGAAGAGTTTGAAAGCTGTTGATCATCATCGCAATTACTCCACCTCACCACTAGACTGGCCCACGCTAGACTTGCCAAAGCACCTATCGAATCAAATACTCTTTTAATTATGAGGCCTTGATGGGTATGGAGCTGTTTCTAGCATCTTCAGCAATTTTTCTTGTACATGGGTTTTTACCATTTCCCAGAAAAAAGAAAAAAAATCCAACGAATATTTTGTTAACACATATCAAACTTCGTAGTTTTATTTTATTCTTAATTTATTCATTTAGCCCAATTCCATCCAATACTCCAATAATCCAAATATAGAAAATACGAAACCCTGTTTTTTCCCTAATTTCTTTGCAATCAATCATTTCCCTAAAAACATAATTATCTCCAACAATTATTCCCATTATAAGAAATTTCTGAGAGATTGTTCTCGAACAACTGAATGTATCTCCTGTTTAATATTGACTTAGTCATGTTTGAATTGCATTCGGGTAGTCACCAGATCGAATCCCAAGGGTTCAACCCGCTATAAGATAATTTGGGCATGAAGAGAATTGTTCCCAGTGATCGCGAGATTGAATCAGGGCTCAACCCGCTGAAAAAAATGATTTGCGATGAAGAGAACTGATCTGAGTAGTCGCAAAATCGAATCCCAAGAACTCAAACTGCTGAAAAAATTATGTGGGCATAAAGAAAATTGCAAATTACCAAAGAAAAAGAAATAAAATTAATAAATAGAAAAATAAAATAAAAAACGAAGCAGTAGAGATCCAAAGGTACCTGCATCCATTTAGCAGTGTGTTCGCTAAGGACGCTGAGCCTCCTCACATTAAAATTCATTTTTCCTTTGCTGAATAGTAAAGGGGAAAATAAAGCGGAGAGCTTTCCGGCCATGATCTTCCAGTAATTTCCACGACCTGTATTTTCTATGCTTTACTATTCCAGAAAGGATATAGCAGAGCCTTGTGATATTGAAAACTCCAATCCGCTGATGTTAGGAAGAGAACAAACCAAATGTCTGTAAATTAAATGAAGGGATCAAACTAAAACATTTTAGTAGATAGCTTGCAAAGCATCTACCAAATTGTGGAATTTGTTAATGTTTAATGGGGAGAGCTCTAAGTGGCAAAAAAGTTATTGGAATATCAATTCGTGAATTTGTATAGACTAAATAAATGAATAAATGAATGAATGATTTTAATTAGTCTACAGACTTGTCAGTCTATGTGATCCAAGAGATGAAACCGGAAAATCGCCTTTGCCAACACAACAAAACCACCGCACCAAACTACTTATTGTTGTTTTCAATCTCTTTACTTATTTTGTTTCTTCTTGTGTGTATTTTGGTCAAGTAACTTGTTGTCTTATCAATATTCTTCAAACAAAGCCACTAAAGATTTGACTTTTAACAAATCAAAGTAACAATACCAGATGTCTTCATAGGCTTTACACTCCATAACATAGTGCCACTCTATCTCCACTAAACCTGAAGAGCAGAAATAACAAATCTTATATGACCACCCCTCTTTAGGTATTTTCCATTTTCTCGTTTCGCATCTCAAACGGTGGGAGCTAGTTCTCAACTGAGCTATTAGCATTTTAGCTTTCCACTTTATATCTGCCCCTATGTAGAATTTTTGTTCGTGATCCCAAGTAGGGTTAAAATGTAAAACATAATGTTCACTTTTCCGACTAAGTTGCTTCAACCACATGGTGTTTTTGACTCTCTTTTACATACCTTTTCATCTCGACTTTTGTGTTTGGACATTCTTGCATGTTGATCCCCCATTTTCCCATCCACTTGACATTTTGTTTCATCCAATTATATTGGTTATGTGAAAAGCAAATAAATAAATAAATAATCTTCTTAATTTTTAAACATATCATAATTTATTTCTAGGTTTAAAGGAGTTAGGCCACAAAAGAATAATTGAATTAAATGTTTAGAATTAAATATTATAAATAAAAATATTTAGTTTTGAGATTTGGTAGTCTATAATATTGTGTTGGGTGTTTAAAGATTCTCTTTGAAAAAAAGCAAGTGGATTCCATCCTCTTTCATGTGAATCAAGTGTTTAAAGACTATTTTTTTTATAAAAAAAGAGATGGTAAAAAAAAGTTATGATTTTTTTTTTTTTTAATTTGTAAATTTTTTGTTTGATATTTAAGGTCATTTTTATGATTATAGAATTGATTTTTTTTAATAGAATATAACTTGTTCTCAAATCTAAATATGTTTTCATGGATTTGAAATCTACAACTTGGATGTTTATAACTTATTTTCTTTAATGTCTACACATGTTTCTACTAAGGGGTGGTGTCTACAAAATTGTTAAAGAGTTTGTTGGGCCGAAGGATTCTCCTTTAGTCAAACAATTATTACCAAGTCAATGCTACAAAACCAAAGATTGGAGACAACAAGAAAATAAGCAATGAATACCTAGATTTACTAATGTAAGCAAATGATGTAATTTTGATACTCTATGAATGCTCTTTGAGCATAGAGCAATGTCTAAATCGTTTAAAATGAACTAAGATTTATCCTTAAATATTGTACCCTAACACACAGATTAATGACTTTTATGATTTAGTCAATCCATAACAATTGGTTGGAGGGAGTTAACAAGGGCCCAAATTTAAATTTGAATTTTAAAAGCTCTAGAATCATTTTTGTACTAATGGATATGCCTTAAGTAAAGGAATGGGTAAATTGATGATCAAAACTAGTTTGTAGGGAGGTGTGCTAACGAAATCAAGTAAGGATCATGTAATTTGCCAACCATTGTACTAGAATACACCACTTGTGCACTAGTTATTGCTCTAAAGACAAACAAGTCAAAGTGAGTCCAAAATGAAAGGGAAAAGTGTATGGTATGCATTTTTTACCATTACATTTTACCTCTACTTTGATTAGCATGTGAACTACTATGAAGATACATAACAAAGTAAAACAATCAACCAATATGAAAGTAAATTATTTCACACTCAAATAAGGATACCAATTTGGTACATTTTCCTTGCTTTGAGAGTCCCATCTTAAAACCTACAAAAGCTAGGCATGCATTCATTAGAGTTATCAAGGGGTGACAAAAATTATCTTTTCATTGAGCATTGTATGCAAAGAGTCTAAACTCTTAGTTTTCAATCTTTCTGGTGCATCACCATCCAAAAGTTTGAGGTTCAATTTCCAGTCCATCTATCATTTTTCCATGGAATAAGTAGTTAGAGTAGATTAAGAAAAGCTCAAAATTATGTGAAGCATCAAAGGAATCAACCTTCTCTCAAGGTTGATCTCCATTAGTTGAGCCCACACTCAAGGAGATCATCCCATGTTTCATGAGGTGGTTGAGTGATTTTATCAACTCAACAAGGGTGCACACTTCCATGACAATACTTTCCCTCTAAAATAATAAATAAGATTAATATTTTATTTATTTCTCCAACTATCCTTATGAATTAAATAAATAAATTCATTTAATTCTTTCAAGTATCTCACCTCATTAATTCAAATTTTAGCTCCTATAGTATCTCATTTTTTATCCATTGATCTTTCAATTAATATTGCTCCACAGGAGAAACCTCAAAAGAAAAGGAGGCTTGATCAACCATCCTTGATTGATTATCCTCGAGGTGTTGATAAAGAAGAGGAGGTTGAGGTAACTAAGGAGGAATTAAATCAAGAAATCCCCTCTCCTCCAAGGTGGAATGTTGTTAGAATACCACAAGGTCAAATGTGCATTAATGTGGGAAATGGGAGGGATGAGGCAAATGACATGAGAGCCCTTTCTTGCACTCAATTCATCCTCGATGATAAATTTGTTAAGTATAAATAATTCAAAGACTTTGTGATTAGAATAAAGAGAGAGGACTTCCATGAGAAGATGAACAAGGATAAAGGAGAATCTCATCCCTCCAAGTATGAAGAAGTCACAAAAAGGGTGTTGAAATAAATTGACTTTGATATCAAAAATATAACATGAGAGGAAGGGAGGAGATTGGTGAGAAAAAGTGGACTGTTGCTACTACCAAAGTCAAATATTGCTTCTACAATATCTTTGGACACTATTAGAAGGCAAGATGAAGAAATATTTTCTTTTGATGAGCAATAAGAGCAATCTTATTCTAGATCAAGCTTCAATCCTTAATGGGAAACTTTTGCCATATGAACTCTTGCTCCAAATACAAACAAGCCTCAAGTGGAAAAGACACTACAAGAGATGAGCGGGAGTATGATTGTTGAAAGAGTATCAGACACCGCATCTCCCCAATCCACTTCATTAGTTTTTCATACAACTAAGTTTAGTGAAGCAACAACAAAGAAGCCATAAGAAGAATATGATCAGTTATTGAAAGATCATATAAAATTGATTGCAAAATATAATAAGTTGAAGATGCGCGATCCACCAACAACATCACCACCAACAAGTGCTAAAGTGGTAAGTTCTTCTACTTCTAGATTCTCAAGCACTCTAATGAATGAAAATGACTTAACTAAAAATATAGAGAAGCTTGAAGAAAAGGTGAAAAATGCCTAAGGAGAGCATCAAAAGAAGACAAGAAACATAGTGGATGATGTAATAAAATACAATGTCCAAAATCCTTCAAAAATAGAAGACTCCCATCAAGCTTACTCGAATCTTAAGGATTCTTATACTAAAATTACAAAGGATTGGGAGAAGCTTATGAGTATAATGAATAAATGAATACCCAGGATTGCTAGTCTATAGAGAATCTACAAGGGATCTAGGTTTGATAATGATATGCCTACCAGCATTATGCCTATATGGGATATGGCTAAGTTGGTTGGAGAGATGCAAGCATATATGAAAAAATGGTGGAGAAAACAAAGACTAAATTCAATTCCTTTGAATGCATAGAAATGAAAGTTATGCTATGTATCCTAGATGAGAATCAAGTCCTTGGACCAATGGAAGGTAGGCTTCAACACAATGGTTCCTACCCTAGCGACCTTCATCTATGTTAATGATGATGTGGACACAAATTTACTTAACTCCAATACAAATAAGTTGATTTCCTCATAACAATGTTTAGATACTTTATGTGAAGAGATTAGAGCACTCTTAGATGCAAAGTATCTTGAGTGTACAATTATAATATTAACAAAGCACTTTCATTCCAATGGCCATTAGAAAGGATATATGTAGGATGAGATGAAAAATATAGTAAATTGTAATGTGTACATATCTATCATGTCATCAAAATTCTAATGCAACATCCAACTTAGATGATGACATGACATTTTGGAGTATTTAGTTGTTCATAAATATTTTACAATTTTGGCTCTTTCTATCTTTTGTAGCAGTCACCATCATCTTCAATGGTTTTCTAGAAGGTGTGTTCTCAACATGGATGGAGAAGATCAACATAATGATCATCCATCTTCTCTATTTTTCCTCTTCATTGTGAAATCAAAGAATATCTCCTTCAATAGTTTGTATAACTATTTTGTCTTTTAGTGAAGCTCTTTTTGTCTTTTACAAAGAAGTTGTGCTTGTTTTTGCTTGATCCGAAGGACAATATTATCAAATGAAAATGTGACATATGTCCATGGCTTTAATCTTGTTGCTCCCTTCTTTCTATAAAAGGGAATTCTAAGCCAATTTCAAAGGATCTTGGATTTTTATAAGCAGAGGAAGTTTATTCTAGGTTTGTATTTGTCTAGTCTAGGTTTTCTATGGGAGAAATGAAAATGCAATTGTAATTCTTTTACACCAATATAAATTCTAAATATATGAACATATTGTGACAAATTCACAATCAATTTTCTCCAAATGTGTATGTCATTACTCTTATGAATGAAGATTGATCAAGGATCATTTTTGGATAAAAGCACAAACTTGTGTCACACTTTATAAAGGAAACTAATAAACTAGAATCCAACTTTTAAACTTGAATCACTAAAAAGTGGCATATAAGATTTGAATTTTGAAATGATCTAACTAATAAAATGCGTATTTTCTGGTATATTTTATGTTTGTATTTTTTTTTTTAAATTAAAAAAATATTTGAATATAGTTTTTATAAATTTACACTACAATTTTGTTGTTGATAAAATGTTGAAAAATGAAGTTACATGAGACGTCAATCTTTATATGGTAAATTTTATTATTTTTCCTTCAAAAAAATTGTGTGTATTTATAACTTTAAACTTTATAGCATGGATTTTTTTTCAATTTTGATAAATATATTTTTTAAATAAATATTAAAATGCGTATGTACTGAAAAATGACAGTTTCCATTTGATGTCAACTTTTATATTGATTATTTATCTAAAATAGAAAAAAATATACCATTTTTATATAGATTCTTTTATCTAGTGCATCATATTTTTTTTATTTTTTAAATAAGTTTTAGTATTTGTCTTGATATGGTAATTAACCTAATATTTTTCTGCTGATAACCTACTTTTATTAAAAATAAAATATAAAATATAAATAATAGTTAAAATATTTAAATATATATATTTTTTAAAACTACACTTATGGATCTACAAAAGGGATTTTTTATATTTAAAAAAAATGTTATTTACATGACTAGGAGTTGTCAAAACATCAATTTTTCCAAATAATTTAATTGTTTTGATAAATTGAATTCAAAGTGATGTTACATATGCATTTATCTAATAATTTTAGTTGGAAACTTTGTGGACATATATAACTTAGCTAGAATGAATCTTACTAGATCATATGTTTGACAGAAAAATATTTTTAGTTAGAAATACTTAAATTTAGTTGTGTTGATAGGTTGGTCGAAAGTGTGACACAACTTTGTGCTTTTACCCTTCTATTCATCTTTGCTTTTACTAAAAATGAATGTTTCCTATATGGATTATATTCAAGTAATAGACTAAAATTGCTATTTTTGAAATATTGAGTCCTAACATATTCAAGGATTGCTAAGTAGAATTGGTTGTAAATTTTTGAAAGAATATCACTGTAAGGCAATGATATATGAGTTTTCACATAATTTGTTTTAATTTGTTGTTCAAAGGTTAATTTCTTTTCTTTTTGACTCTACAACTTAGGTTTAAGGAACTAATCTAAGTATGCATATTGGTTATATGTACATGATCAATATACTTCAAACCAATTTACAATATGTGTTGTAATTTATTTCTTAAGGTTATTTCATGTTCTCAGAGCCATTGAAGAAATAGTCACCAATAATCTTTCCAATTAGGTCTGATATATTTATAATTCTTGGCAATATTTTATGAGAACATTTTTATTTAAACAATATCCTAGTATAAAGTGTAAATCCATTTTGATAATTGTTAAGGGTCACCCTCCTAAGTCTTGTAGAACCTAAAGTGCAAAGGAGAAAATTATTTAATCAATCTCCTATTGTAGTGTAGAAAAAATGCATACCTTTGCATTTTCACACTTAATTTGGACCTATTTTAGCACCCCTTGCATTAAATTCCCTTTAGGTCACTTATTATAGGCCCCTAAGACCCCTTTTGGTGCATCTCAAGGCATATTTAAATTGTAAACCCGACCAAAATCCATAAACAACCTTTAATCCTAGTAACCCACCTTTTAAAAATGCAAAATAAGTCTTGTGGGACCAAGATGCCCTTGGTGGCATCTTAGTCCCCCTTAGTGGGACCAAGATGCCCTTGGTGGTATCTTGGTCCCCCTTAGTGGGACCAAGATGCCACCTAGGGTATCTTAGTCCCGAGGGCTTTATTTTCGATAATCAAGAGTAAGAAATGAAAGTATTTGATTTAATTTGACATTTTGTCAACCTTTGGGATCTAATAATCGGGTAATTAGATAGGAATGCTTATAAAAGTAAGATTCACACCCCATTTTTACCTAACCAAGTAAGTTGAGACAAGTGAAGCAAGTTTGAAGGAGAGTTTCAAGAAGCAAGGAATTTAAGTCATGGAGCAGTCTTCTATTGTGTTTTTTCAGGTTTTTCAAATCCATTTTCAAGCCAAGATATAACATTTCCAAAGACTAATGATGGATGCCTATGGAGGATCATGCGAGATTCTAGGTTGGAGATGCAACTAGCCATTCTTCCAAACCTAAGGACTTGTTTCTTGAGTGATTTTATCTTCCATTGTTGTTCTATTTTCTACCTAAGGAAGGTATCTTTCATGTTTATGACTTATTAGGGTGATTTTAGATCTCCTTTATAGGTCATTTTCATTTGCATCTTAGGAATTCTATTCTAACACATTTGGATAAGGTATCTCCATTTTTTAGCTTGCATAATTTTAGACACACTTAAGATTAGGGATCACGCACATTTCCATTTTTCAGATCTATGCATTTTTATCAAGGTTTAATTACCAAACAAAGGGTTTGACCAAGGAAATCCCCCACAAACAATCACTCAAATTTTCTTTATTTTGTAGGTTATTTATAGGTTCAAATCTGAAGACTTGGTGAAGAAGGAAGTGAAGACATTGAACCTTGGGATCACAATTAGAGATTTTATAAATTCAAGATGGGACCAAGTCAACAACAAGGACATCTTAGTCCTCCCCAGGGAATTTTGCAGAGATTCTTTCAGATCCTATTTTTTCATCTAAAGATTGTACATCTACCCCAAAAAATAGCAACGAGACTAAGACAATAGTTAGGGCACCCTAGTCCTCCCTGGCATATTTTGACAATATTTTTGCATTTCCAGAATCCTCATCAAATTTCTAGACTTCCTAGGTACACACATCATAACTTTATGTTGCTTAATTTCATCATTTAGCTTGCATTACTAGGTTTTGTGAGTTTATTGTTAAGTTGTCTTTTCCAAGATTTTGCTTGGTGGTGAACCCCTCAAAGCTTAAAGAACCCCTCCTAGGTCTTCCTTTATTGAGAATTGACTAACCCTTTGGGTTGATATTCAATCCAATTTGAATTCCTAGGACATTCTTGAATGACCTAAGGAGAATAGTGGCATTTCCAACACCCTATTTTCTTTACAGTTCCTTTTGGTGGACCTGACATTTTAGAGCATTCCTTTTCTAATTTTGAGTCCAATAAAATCCTAGATCTAGGTTGCATTCATTCTTGCATTAATTAAAATGCATATAGGTTGCATTTTTTCTTTCTTGCATCATTTTATCTCATTGAAAAATTGAAAAAGTGCACTGTCAATCATCCTAATTGCATTTAGAAACATTGTTATTGCATTCAAAATTATAAAAATTGCATTTAACTTTGCATTCAATTGCTTGCCACTAGTCACTTTTTCTTGCATTCATTTGCACATTTTTTTGTTTCTAAAAATTAGGTCCCTGGGAAGGCAACCTGTGAACATTGTTAACAACTCAGATCTTGTTGTTTTTCTGAAAAAAAAAACCTTTATTGGGACTAAAATGCCCTTATTGGTGTCTTAGTCCCTCTGTGGGTTTTTGGTTCGGAACCTTGTTTGAATTGTTTCCTTTTTGTTCTAGTTCCTGGAACCTCCAAATTTCATCAACAAGACCAAGACGCCCTTCCTGGCATCTTATTCCCTATGGAGTTTGAGGTTGCAATTTTTAGGGTTAAATAGTGACTTTTTGTGCTTCTATCTGTTGTAGTTACTTTTTTGTTTTAGTTTGTCAATTTATTGTTTCATGCATCTTCATAGTTCATGTTTACAATTGATTCATAAAGATAGATTATTGCACTTTCATTTTGTTAGATGTAGACTTCATTTTACATTTATTAGAAAATCAAAACACAAAAACCAAATACATTAAATCCAAAAAAGCGTACATTTATGGTTAGTATGTCAAAACCCTTTGTCCAAGTTAGTGTAACCCTTAAGCCTTTTAGTAGTGATGAATTTTATATGTTAGATGAAGCCCTTGAGGACTTCATCTCGTAAGGTTTGTCCAATAAGGCTTGTTCAAACAAACCTAAACAAAGAGAAGTAAATGTCATTCAACCTCAACTTATCCTTTATCCACCTTCAAACAAACCTCAACCTACAAACAAACCTGTCCTAATCCTTGAATCACCTCACAACAATCAAGTTATAATATTGTTGCTTATACATATAACACAAGGAATAATAGAAAACCTCAATCTAATCTTGTTTCATTACCATTAGTGCTCCTCATTTACCATCGCATAGTGGAAAGGAGTATGATCTTGTTGAACAACTTAAGAGTACTCCTGCTAAGATTTCCTTATGGGATCTTATTCAAACTTCACCTAGTTACCACACCATGCTTCAAACAAGCTTACAAAAAGTTGTGATTTCTCCTAGTACAAATGCAAATGATGTGGTAGCTCTATAGGAATGAATACAGTTATTGTAGACATTACCTTTCACCAACATGAGCTCCCTCCCTTGGAGATGAGAAATAAATATGATGCATTCATGATAACAGCTAGATACAACAACACAAGAATAAAAAGGACCCTTGTTGATAACGGCTCAGCTCTTAATGTGTGCAGTGCGAACCTTTTAGATAAGTTCCAGGAGTGGATAAATAAAAAATGAAACCTAATTCCTTATCAATTCGAGGATTTGACAATGTAGGAAAGCAACCGCTCGATGTGATTAATTTACCTATTACATTCGAAAAGGCTACCTTACAAACTCCTATTCATGTTATGCCTCATGAACTTTCATAAAATCTTCTTTTAGGAAGACCATGGATTCATGAGATGCATGTGGTGCCTTCGAATCTTCATTGTATCATAAATTATGTCTATAAAAACAAGTTATACCAAATTGAAATGGACCCCAAGCTTGAAAGTTGTTTGCAAATTGAAAAAGAAACCATCAATCTTCTGAAAGCATTAATTCCAACATAAAAATAGAACCTATGAAAGAGGAAACATAAGAGATGAAGATAGTGTTAAAATTATCAAATGATGATTGGGGTTCCTTGGAATTCACACCTTCATTTATGGGAGAATATATAATCACAAGAAAAGAGGATGAAAAAAAATCAACCAATGGTTATGTCAACATAGAACTCGAGAGAAAAATCACAAGCATCTAGCTCATCTACTCTTGAAGAAGACACGAGCTACACAATTTTTTTTGATGAGATAGACTATCAACAACCACCAAACCCAAAAGAAATGGAAAATTTTTATGGGAGAGGTTATGAACTTATGAAGCAATTGGGTTATAGTGGAAAAGGACATGGAAATAAATAACAAGGAATTTGTGTTCCTGTGGAACCTAACACACAAGAAATGAAAAATGGTTTGGGATATTGCCCTTCTAAGATAACGCAAGAAAACAAGAGACCTTCATTAAAAATCAACATTGTTATGTGTAAACCAAAAATCAATCTTACCTTGAAGCATCCATAATTGCTTGATATGATTTTTGAACCGTCATGGGAATACTTTGAAGATGGAAAAGCCTTGAAACAAATTCTAGGAGTTTATGATAAATCATCTAATCCTCCTCAAAATAAAAAGGTTACATGTGCTATGCTTAGCACCAAACAAAAATATGGAGTATAGGAGAACAGTGAGATATACATGAATAATGAAGAATACAACCTTGAATTTTTGAGATCAAACACACTTCCTTTGGGGGATATCGTGGATATAGCAATGGACATCAATGACAAAGAGAAAGTGATTAAGATAGGAAAATGCCTCGATGATGGAGAACAAGAGGATACTGCAACTTTGCTTCATGACTTTCCTAAAATTTTCACTTGGAATTATTCGGACATGTCAGGAATTGATCCTAAGATTATAACACACAATATAGTCCTTGCTGAAAATGCTAAGCTCGTCAGATAGAAGATTTAAAAAATGAACCCTAAAATAACCTTGCTAGTTAAGGAAGAAATTGAAAAACTCCTTGAGGCTGGCTTCATAAGACCTATAAATTATTCTCCTTGGATCTTAAACATTGTCGCAGTCAAAAAACCTAACAATCATGTTAGGATGTGTACAGATTTTTTGATTTGAATAAAGCATTTTGAAAAGACGACTTTCCCCTTCCTAATATCGACATGATAGTAGACTCGATTGTGGGACATGCTTTGTTGTCATTCATGTATGGATTTTCTGGATACAATTAAATTTTCATCAACCCTCAAGATTGGTACAAAACAACATTCACAACTATTTGGGAAAAAATTTGTTGGGTTATGATGCCTTTTGGACCAAAGAACGTGAGTGCAACATATTAACAAGCTATGACATTGATATTTCACGATTACATACATAAGATTTTGGAAGATTATGTTGATTATATTCTAGCTAAATCTTTAACAAGACAAGACAATGTGAATGTTCTTCAGAATATTTTTGAACGAATTCAAAAATACAATATGAGATTGAATCCAAAAAGTATGCTTTTGGTGTAGAAAGTGGAAAACTTTTAGGTTTTATCATATCTCACAGAGGCATCGAGGTGGACACAAATAAAATTGAAGCTATAGTTATCATTCTGCCTCCTAGAAATATATCTCAATTGCGTACCTTACAAGGAAGAATTCAAGTCATTCGATGTTTTGTAGCATCCTTAGCAAATCAAACATGACCATTTACACATCTCCTCAAGAAAGGCATACATTTTGATTGGAACGAATATTGTAAACAAGCCTTTGAAATTTTGAAAGATTATCTTGTCACTCCACCTGTTTTACAACCTTCCATGCAAAACAAACCATTCATCCTTTATACATCGACATCAACCCATGCTCTTGCAGTATTATTTGCTCAACAAGATGAAAAGGGTAAAGAATATCTTGTTTATTACATTAGTAGAACATTAATTGATTATGAGAAGCGATACACAACAATAGAAAAAACAATGTTTGGCTCTTGTATTCACTACCGGTAAGTTGCGACATTACTTATTGAATGATGAAATACAAGTAATGACAAAGTTTGACCCTCTAAAACACCTTTTCACCAAAACAGACTTATCATGATGCTTAGCTAAGTGGGTAATGTTGTTAACTAAGTTTTACCTTAAATTTGTTTCACAAAAATCAATTAAGGGTCAAGCCTTGACCGACCAGTTGGTTGAGGCTCCTTCTCCTTTAGCATTACTTGGTAATGATTCTTTCCTCGATGGTAATTTGTTGACAGTTAAATACAATACATAGGAATTGTATTTTAACGGATCTAAGTGCAAAAATGGCACCGAAGCGGGGGTTATAATAAAATCACCCATAAAAGAGCCTATTCCCTTATCATATCAATTAAACTTCCTATGTACAAACAACATTATTGAGTATGAAGCATTACTCATTGGATTGTGTGCCACTCTAGTTATGGGTGCTAGAGATATTAAGATATTTGGTGATTCAAAATTAGTCATCAAAAAAATAAATAGAACATATCAAACTAAGCATGATAAACTATCAAAATACAAGGATCTCACAATGAATTTGTTAGATAATTTTGAATCATTCACTATTGACAACATCCCTCGAAAAGATAATTGTCATGTGAATGCAATGGCAAGTGCAGCTTCTCTTATCTCCCCTCAAGATCCTTCAAAATACTTCGCCTTCATTGTGCATACAGTTATGAAACCATAAATCGAATATAAAGTAGACGAAGTGTTAGAAACAACCATTTAAGACTCAAGTGAAAGGTATGATATGATATTCAATTATTTGAAAGATGGTACCTTTCCTGAGCCAACAAATAAAAACTCACTCTCGTCTTCAAAAATTTGCATCTAGATATATTATCTTAACAGACATATTATATAAGAGTTCCTTTGATGGCCTTTTACTTAGGTGTCTTAAACAATCCAAAATCCCTATAACACCTAAAGAAGCTCATGCGGGTGCTTGTGGGGGGCATTTTAGAGGCATATCATTAGTTCAAAAATTAATTTGCATGGGATATTATTGAAAAAATATGAAACGAGGTTGTTTCGAATATGTTAATAAATTTCATAAATGTCAAGAACTTCAAAATTTAATTCATACTCCTACCTCCAAGATTCGTCTATGAGTTCCTATTTGGCCATTCTTGGTATGGGGTTTAGATATTATTGGAAAAAATCTCCACCTTCATCCGTTGGACATACATTTATGTGATATAAGATGGATTCATTGCACACGGGTCTCTTTATTCTCAAGAGATCACCAGGGAATGAACTGCCCTTATACACCTCAACTTGAACGAATCAATGAAACTGTGAAGGAAAGTGGGAAAATAATCTCAGACCCCGAGAGAGCAAGGCTTCAAGATTTCCACCTTTGGCTGAGGAGCTCTCAGCCAAAAGACGCCAGTGCAATTTCAGGATGCCAACACGATGCATTGTCATCTAAAAGACGTGCTAACATCCTAATCCATGAAGAACTTAGGAGCTCAAGCGGGTGAAGTTGAATCTCAATTCCAAACTCAGGTCAAAAGCGTGAGAGACTAGATAATCGACATAAAGCTAGAAACTAAAGGAAAACGCAAAAGGACTCGAAACAAGATTACCTTCATGCATCTGAGTCTTTATTCCAAGATTCACTTCGTAACCTACACACAAAAGAGAAAGGGGAAAAGGTTGGGATTGTATAGGGGTCTACCTCAGTCAAACCCCCATTTTGGTGTTCCCACCTCCATGAACAACCAGGTTTGGGAAAGAGTGTAAAAGAAGTAAACAAAGTGTGTGGTGAAAGAAAAACCCACTTCGGACTAGAGCCCGCACCACAAAGTAGTAAATGATCTAATAAGAAAAAGTGATAGGGAGAGAGAGTGTTACCCATGGGTCAAGACCCTCTTTTGGAGCACATGGGTGCACTGCTATGTGATTTTTTGAGAGATGGTAGTTGCTTGAGAGCTTGTAGTTGCTAGAGGGACCTCAGTTCGACATGGCTTCACCTATAAAATTGATGTTATTCAAGGATAGAGTTGACCCAAGATTAGAGAAAATAATGACAATGCTTCAACTGATGACTTCCAACCCCCAAAATGAGAGCAAAAATGGGGGTTTCATGCATGCAAGGGCAACACAGAGCCATTACACTCAAGACCTAACTGCTAGGATATGTGTCACTAGGGTTAGGTTTCTAGATTCGTTGTTTCAAACTCGAAAAACCGACAGGACATTAGCACGCCATGTGGACGTTTGTGCACCACATAGGTGTCCAAAGCCTAGATTTTTGGGAAATGCCTTGTCAAGCTTCTTTCATCTTGCCATGTGTCCACATGGAGTCAAAATCGCGAAATTCTGACTCATGGGATTTTTCCATTAATGTTTCTAAGGTATCATAAAGTCGAGGCAAGATGCGAAAAATGTGGAATTGCCCCTAGATGCAATTTTGCGACATTACATTTTGCCTCCACTTTAGTGGGCTCAATTTTGGAAAAAATCAGCCTCACTAAAGTAAAGAAGAGAAATTTCACCTGAATTATGAATTTTATGGAAATGCGTGCCAGAAAGAGGGACCGTAGAGGTCACCGAGGTTGAGCTAACCAGTATTGAGGATGCCCCCAGCTTTCGAGCTCAACAAATAGCAACACAAAAGTTGTAAGAAGTCATTCAAAACTGTGTTTTGCAAAACTAAAATTTTGAGTCAGTTTCAAATAATCGGAAGAAACTACCACAAAGAGAAGAATGATCAAGAAAAAGTGGTCGATTAGGAGGAAAAATATGATCAAGAGGTGAATATATGCCACCTCTTGATTTTTCCCCCAACATGGTGGGGTAAAGTCAGGAGAAACCGGGGGGCCACAAACTCTAGGAAAATGGGCCCCAAGGGGCCTATATATACCTAGGTGGGCCCCTAGAAGGGTCATTTTCAATATTCACTATGAGCAAATTGTTGACTTTTGTGAGAGAAAATTTAGCAAAATGTTGAGCATGAGAGAGTATGAGGCACCGAGCTAGATAAACTACGCGAGGACATCGTCGAGGGTCACGAGGTAGACCAGGTAGGCCTCTAAGCCTCGTTTTTCGTGCATTTTAGTTAATTTTTTGAATTTTTCCACTCGTCGAGGTGCGCAGGCATCCTAAATCTGTGCTCCCATCCTCAACATGCACTACCATCTATGACACACACTGAGGTCCCAGATTTGCATTGTGAAAATGAGTAAATGTCAACATATGTAGTATTACTACCTTTTAGGGAGAACACCACACATGTGACACATTAGGACACTATGCATAGTATCAACAAAGATGCATCACATTAACAAGTTCTTTTAAAGGTATCCCATCCATAAATGATAATCCATAGGCACTTGAACCATACATAGAAATCACGATGTAAGGACCTAGCCAATTAGGACTAAACTTCCCTTTCTGATCAAGTGGCACATTTACTTTCTGTTGATTTTCATATAGAAATAGGTCTCGTAGCTTAAATGTCCTAGGAAGAACACCATGATTATACTCTTGATAACGACCGTTGATAAGCTTTAAGATGATCGAGGGCCTATAACGATGCTCATCGAGCATCTCTAGCTTATACAAAAGGTTAGTTCGGTAGGTTTCATTGTCAATTAACCCTCTAAGGGAAATCTGCAAAGATGGAATTTCCAACTCCAAATGCATGATAGCTTCAATGCCATACATGAGGTTATAAGGCACCGTCCCCATCACTGTATGAACACTCGTGCGATAAGCCCACAAAGCATATGTTAATTGAATATGCCAATCCTTATCTTGTTTATTAATTATTTTACGAAAAATGAGTTCAAGTGTTTTATTAGAAGCTTCTGCTTGACCATTGGATTGTGGATAATATGGTGTAGAAAACCTAAGTTGAATATGAAATTTCTCCAAGAACCGCTTTACTTCCTTATTTTTAAATGGTGTACCATTATTAGAAACAAGCGTAGCAGGCAACCCAAAACAAGAAATGATATTGTTCAAGAGGAAGCTACAAATAGTTTCAGCATTTGTAGATCGAAGTGGAATAGCTTCGACCCATTTTTTGAAATAATCTATAGTGGTAATGATAAAGGTATGTCCCTTGGAAGAAGGAGGTGATATTTTTCCAATAATATCCAACCCCCATTTTGCAAATGGCCAAGGAGAAGTTTGATTTTGTAACTCCTGAGCAGGAGCATGGATAAGACGGCTATGCTGTTGACATTGAAGGCACTTCTTGATAAAACCAAAGGAATATTGCTCCATTGTTTTCCAATAGTATCCCATGTGTACCAATTTCCTCACCAAGGATTTACCACCGAAATGTCCACCCCAAGAGCCCACATGGGCTTCTTTAAGGGAAAGTATTTTCGCTTTAGTGAGACATCTTAGCAACAAGGCATTATAAGGTTTTCGATAAAGAATGTTGGATAAGATGATGTAACATGTTGAAAGCTTTCGTATACGAGTGTGATCATTTTCGTCGCATCACCGAGAAAGTTTCCAATCTTTAAGCAATTGTAGATACTAGAGAACCACTCTCCCGAGTCTGCATGAAAACAAGCTAGAGACTCAAGCTCGGGTTGATCGGGAACCATTGGGATTTGCACAACCTGAACCACAAAGTGATATTCCTTCATATCCTCCTCTGAAGGTACCAAGGAAGCAATGCTTTCCATGGCATATGCATGTCTATTTTCTCTCCTAGGGATACTGTTTATTGTGAAAGAGAAAAGTTGATTAAGCAAGGATAAAGTGAGTTCTCTATATTGGGACAATCTACTTTTTTTAGCTTGATAAGTTCCCATGATTTGATTCACAATAAGTTCAGAGTCACCCAGTATACGAAAATGTTGAATCTTTAATGCAATCATGACATGTAAACCAACAATAAGAGCTTTGTATTCGGCAATATTATTAGTACAATGAAAGTCCAATCAAAAGGATAGAGGGATCAATTTGCCTTCGGGGGATATTAGGACCACACCCGCTCTAGAACCAGTCTGACACCTCGATCCATCGAAGTACATCTTCCATTTGAGGTCATATTTAATTGTGAAAATATTCTCATCGGGGAACAAATCCAACCTAGGGAAGGAGCCAGATGAGGGAGCATATGCTAATTGATCGGCATCCGCTTGTCCCTTTATCAATTTTTGAGTGACAAATTTTATATCAAACTCAGAAAGCAACATAACTCACTTCACTAATCTTCCAACAAGGTCAGCGCTAGAGAACAAATATCTCAAAATATTTGTTTTCACTATGACATGAGTTTCAGCAATGAGGAGGTAGTGCCTCAACTTCTATGTAGTGAATACAAGAGCAAGGCACTACCTCTCCATGGATGAATAACGGGTTTCATAATCGACAAGGACGTGACTGATGTAGTGGACCGCTCTCTCTCTCTCTTTCTACATCATCATATTGAGCTAGCAGGGCTGCCAAAGCATACAGTGATGCAACAAGGTAAAGTAGGAAAGGTTTCTTGTATACCCAACATCAATACAAGAGGGTTGGTCAAATAAGCTTTGATGGATTCGAAGGCTTTTTGACACTCTTCATCCCATATGAAATAAACATCCTTTTTTAGTAAGCGATTGAAAGGGAGGGTACGATCAACCAACTGAGATATGAATCTACGAATCACCTGAATCTTCCTCTATAAACTTTGCAACTCGGTGATGTTCCTCGGTGGAGGCGTGTTAACAATAGCATCAATCTTATTCGTGTCAACTTCAATTCCACGATAAGAGACTATAAACCCAAGAAGCTTGCCAGCGTCTATGTCGAAGACACACTTATGGGGATTGAGTCTCATCTTATAAAGTTGAATTCTTTCGAAGATAAGATGAAGGTTCTTCACATGATCTTGACAATTTACAGATTTTGCCAAGATGTCATCAACATAATCTCCTAATATTTTATGAATGAAATCATGGAATATCAAGGTCATTGCTTGTTGGTAAGTTGCTCCTGTGTTCTTTAAACCAAAGGGCATGACCACATAGCAGAAGGTACCCCAAGGGGTAGTGAAGTTTGTCTTGTACTGATCATCTGGGTTAATACGGATCTTATTATAACTTGAGAATCCATCAATAAAAGATAACAATGCATGGCTTGCAATCGAGTCCACAATCATATCTATATTAGGTAACAAAAAATCATCCTTAAGAGAAGTCTTATTAAGGTCTTGAAAGTCAATACACATACGAATACAACTGTCAAGCTTGCTAATGACGACTATATTCAAAATCCAAGGAGAATAGTCAATAGGACGGATAAAGCCCGCTTTCAACAACTTTTCTATCTCAATCTTGACCATTAAAGCTACCCTAGGATTGATCTTTCAAATGTTTTGTTTAACAGGCTTGGCATCGGGACATAGAACGATATTATGGAACACTATGGATTCATCAATACCAGGCATATCCTCATACATCCAAGCAAAGATATCGAGGTGAGCATGCAAGAGAGTAGAGTGTTCATCTGCTTCCTCGAGAGAGATACACTTCCTGATCTTGATTACCTTTTCTCAAGATTTAGGATCCATGAGAACTTTGGCAGTATCTCCTTTAAGGAGAGGGTTGCGGTCCTCAAGATGAGATATCAGAACATCATTGCTAACGTTATATAGAGGGTTTTCCTCATTAATGCTTAGAATAGATTCTCCAAAGTATGCTTGTTTATGCAATCAATACGAGAATCATTTCTTGTGATGATAAGGAGGCAACTCAGATTAAGCGAACAAAAATTCCCCTAACGCTTCATCCGAAGAGAAGACATCCACAGGAACCTTCTCGGGTTGTACACTTTCTTCTATCATCTCGGGATGGACCAAGCTTAATGGTTCGATCAAAATCATATTAACACTCCACCAAGGTTTTTGTCTAGACTGTTCAAGAGAGCATCCCAAACCCATATAGTGTTGTCGTTGCTTAAACTGGATAGGGACTTGTATTCCTTGCTCGATACGTCCTAGGACTTTTTGCCCATAGCCATATTGAGAAGCGAGTTTGTAACCAAACCCATAAGGAGTTTTTAAAACTTTAGGAGGGGGTGGCTCCACGTAGAGTGTCTCGTTCCACCAATGGATGTCGAAAGTTTCTACGAGAGTGGTCCCACTTCCTTTACTCAGTTCGCAAAAATTAACCTCCTTTATAGGAGCAGGGTCACTCTCCTGGGGAGGAGCGGTCTCTTGGATAGGATCACATTTCTCTTCCTCAACATGAGGGTCACTCACCCTCATGCTAGCAAAACCTGGAAATTCTATACTAGAGGGGTCCGACTTATACTCTGCTATGAAGAACTCAAAGAAGTTCAAGGAACCCCAACCATCACCTAAGAGAGCATTCAATTGAGGAGATGAAGGATAAGATAGGGGAGAATTTGGATTTTCTGCTTTAGGCAGTTCATCTTCGTTGATACTTGCTCGGGGAATGACTTCCATAGAGGGTATCGATGAAGAACATGCCATAACATCAGCGGTTAAGGAGGGGATACAATTCTTGAGAGTGGATGCGGCCAAATTTTGACTAGTAGCGACTAACAAACAAAGGTGCACAACCTCTGGATCTTCTTTAATCGTAACCACCTGATTGTTAAGGAAAAACTTTAAGGAACTATGTAGGGTAGAAGTTACTGCACCCATAGCATGAATCCAAGGTCTCCCTAAAAGAAGATTGTATTGTAGCGGGTCGGGCATCACATAGACCAAAGTAGGCAAGGTAACAAGGCCCAGTTGCAAAGGTAGTATTATTGTACCCAGAGCTTGGCAGCTAGCATTATTGAACCCACGAATATACAAGGAAGAGGCTGCTAAAGAAGACAAATCAATTTTAATTTTAGGCAATAGGTCTATACCGTAAACGTTGAGAGATGAACCAGTGTCAATGAGGGTATGCCTAATACTGATGTTGTTAACATTTACTATAATCATCAAAGGTTTCACTTATTTCTGTATTTCTAGAGGTGGGAGTTCTTGCGGGTGGAATGTAATATTCAGCGAATCGACTCGAATATGTGCCATCAATGCATCAACGTTCGTAGGCCTAGCCGACGTAGGCAAGAGAATCTTTTGTAAAGATTCTTGCAAGATCTCTTGATAAACCAGGGCGGTCTGAAGCAAATCCCAAAGTGAGATCTTAGCCGAAGTAAAACGAAGTTGCTCAAGAAGATCATAATCACCGGGTGCTTTGATCGCGGGTTTAGGAGATGAAGGGAGGTTAGGTTGAGACGGTGGTAAAGAAGTAGGAGTTTTAATTGGTTGTGAGGTAGGAACAACAACTTGTTCTAAGTTTTGTTTGTTTCTCCTTGTATTGTACGTATGCCTGACAACGTTATAAGAAGTAGAATCAGTAGATTTCATGAATCTTGAATATAAGTCTAATGGATCGCTATGACATGAAATCCCATAGATGAAATAGTCCTCTCTAGGGGATGGCTCAACCGAGGTCACATAAATGACGATTTTCTTAGGGCTTGGAGGAGCCATGGAAACTACAACCACATTTACCAACTCCTCAGCTGGCGAGGGATTTTGTTTAGAAGATTTCTAGATAAGGGAGAGTTCTTCTAAGAAATCATCTAGAGCATCTTCCAACACATCAAAATATTGTTCAGAGAAATAATCATTATAACTATGCGATATTATGAAAACGGATCCGATGGTTCACGTCGGGTTCACCAAAATGTGATATAAGAGGGATTCGCTGCACACGGGTCTCTTTATTCTCAAAAGATCACCAGGGAAGGAACTTCCCTTATACACCTCAACTTGAATGAATCGGTGAAACCATGAAGGAAAGAAGGAAAATAATCTGACCCCAAGAGAGAATGACTTCAAGATTTCCACCTCTGGTTGAGGAGCTCTCGACCAAAAGACATCAGCACAGTTTCAGGATGCTAGCGTTGCGCACTGTCATCTAAAAGACATGCTAATGTCCTAAGCCGTGAAGAAATCAGGAACTCAAGCAAGTGAATTTGAATCTCACTTCCAGATTTGGGTCAAAAGCGTGAGAGACCAAATAATCAACAAAAAGCTAGAAACTAAAGGAAAATGCAAAAGGACTCGAAAGAAGATTACCTTCATGCGTCTGAGTCTTTATTCCAAGCTTCACTCTGTAACTTGCACACAAAATATCAAGGGGAAAAGGTTGGGGTTGTATAGGGGTCTGCCTCAGTCAAACCCCCGTTTTGGTGTTCCCACCTCCACGGACAACCAAGTTTGGGAAAGAGTGTAAAGGAAGTAAACAAAGTTCATGGTGAAATAAAAACCCGCTTCAGAGTAGAGCTCACACCACAAAGTAGTAAATGAGCTAATAAGAAAGAGTGATAGGGAGAGAGAGCGTTACCCATGGGTCAAGACCCTCTTTCGGAGCACACGGGTGCACCGCTATGTGCTTGCTTGAGAGCTGGTAGCTACTTGAGAGCTTGTAGCTGCTGGAGGGATCTCAGTCTGGCATGGATTCACCTATAAAAGTACTGCTATTCAAGGATAAAACTAACCCAAGATTAGAGAAAATAGTGACAATTCTTCAATTGATGACTTCCAACCCCCAAAATGAGAGCAAAAAAGGGGGTTTTCATGCATGCAAGGGCGACACAGAGTCGTTACACTTGAGACCTAACTGCTAGGACATGTGTTGCTAGGGTTAGGTTTCTAGATTCGCCTTTTCAAACTCGGAAAATTGCTAGGATGCTAGCGCACTGCACGAACGTCCACGCGTTGCACAGGCATCCAAAGCCTAGATGTTTAGGAAATGCCTTGTCAGGCTTTTGTCATCTCGCCATGTTTCCACATGGAGTCAAAATCGCGAAAATCCAACTCATGGGATTTTTCCATTAATGTTTATAAGGTATCATAAAGTCTAGGCAAGATGCGAAAATGTGGAATTACCCCTAGGTGCAATTCTGCGACATTACAATTTATAATCACGACGAAAAATTATTTCATAAAATGGGTAGAAGCTATTCCCTTGCATTCAACAACAGTCGATGTAATATGTCATTTCATATTGGAACACATTATTGCTCACTTTGGACTTCCTTCCACGTTAGTTTTAGACAATGGGACACCATTTAAGAATAATGATATGAAGAAGTTCTTGGAAAAATTTAATATACAACATCGATTTTCAACACCTTACTACCCACAATCTAATGGAAAAGTTGAATCAACTAATAAAACTCTTGAACAGATTCTAAGAAAAAAAATGAACAAACATAATGAAGACTAGCATACGCAATTAACATACGTGTTATGGGCTTATCGTACTACTGTCAAAATTTTAACGGGAAACACACATTACAACCTTGTTTATGGTGCTGAGATAATTATGCCCCTAGATTTAGAGATTCCTTCCTTAATAATCACTCTTCAAGGGCTAATTGATGACAATAAATACATGAAACAAAAATTACACCAACTTGAAATGCTCGATGAAAGGTGCATCAACGCCTGAAACATCTTCAAGCTTACCATAAGAAAATGCAACGAAGTTATAATGACCATCTCATCCCTTGCTCATTTAATAAGGGTGATTTAGTGCTATATGAGAATCAAAGAAATGCCAATGTTGACCTGATAAAGAAAGGAAATTTTAGCCCTAATTGGTTAGGACCTTATGTAGTTGAAGAAAGCTATGGGTCTGGAGAATACCTAATATCCAAAATGGATGGTACACCTCTTCGAAAACCTATAAATGCCACACATTTGCATCAGTATTATACCTAGCCTTTCTAAATAGTGTAAGTTCTTAAAGCAACCTTGTTAGAGTTAATGGATAGTATGCCATTGTCTCTCACGTTTGCTTTATTCCCAACATAGTTTTTTATATCTTGACTAGTGGAGTAGTGGGTCCAATGTTGTTTTGGATTCTTTTAGGTATCATGCTATTCAAACCTTATGATGTATGTTATGTTAGAATAAATCCTTGTTTTCATTTAATATTCTACAATTAAATTGTGAGGGCATTTAATATAGCATAACATACTACATCATAAATTTAAGAAAGCTCAAGAAAAGACATGTTAGATCATGGAGATATTTATTGAATAGTCTAATAGAGATTATTTAATAAATCATATTGCCATCTAACACATAAATATAAAATCCAAAGATGCTCATATATATATCAAGTTTTAATACATCTCATCAATAGTATAATTGACAGGTTGTCATTAGGTCCTATCGCTTTAGTTGAAAATGCATCAAATGTATCAATCAGGTAGTGTTCAGAGGCTATATTTAATAGGAAACATCTTGACTAACTCTCTTAGATCTTATGAATGTTTGGAGTAGTTGTAAACAAAGCTTAAACTAAGAGGCCGTTAAACTAGAAAGTGTAAAGTTGTCTAAGCTATAAAGCATTAAATTGTTAAGTTAAAAAGCATAAAATGATTAAACTAGGAAGCATGAAATGATTAAACTAGAAAGCATGTAAATTACTTAAGAATAAATTCTTGCGATAAAATCGTAAAGTATAAATGACAAAAACCATCAACTAACATCAAACTGTTAACATAAAATAAACTTAAAACCTATAACTGAAAACCAGAGTGGGTGCTCCGAAATTTCACATGAACAAAACTAAACGATTGCAAAGTTGAACTACAACCTGTAGGATTAATTGATAGAGCTCGACACATACAAATCACATTCATTCACATTTATCATGTATAGAATAAAAATAACATAATTTAAAATGAAAATACTTATCTATCCCTCGAGTGGTCAACTCTCGAGTATTCCTACACTTAACTCAAATCACATGAACTTATGTGTCTTCAAGATTAATCCATCCAAGATAATTCCATTGCACAATACTAGTAACTCAGAATAAGATTGACAAAGCTTATTTTATTCATATAAAAAAAAAGTATAACACAGAGACATAGTTCAAAGCATACTATGACATCATAATGATATCTAGTATCCATTATTTCTAGTGGTTACATATATACAAAATTGATAATAAAATCCTTGATTTCAGATGGTGGAAGATCACCATTGAAAAAATTCTTCTAACATAATTCAACTAACCAACTGACTAAGGTCCATAGCATAAACATATTAAAGGCTCGAAGTGAGCCATAAAGTTTTTAAATAGAAAGTAAACATAAAACATTAAAAAGACTCAGTCCACTATGCACTCCTGAAATTCCGATGCCTAGAGTTTTGACGCTTGTCTTCAATTGCTTTGACGTTTGCTTTAAAATCCACTCAATTGTGCATAATGACTTGTACAATACTAAAAAATATACCATTATGTTAGTGCTAGTCAACTTATTTCAATTGATTTTAGGAAATAAATAATATACATCTTTTTAGAAAAAGTAAACAATTATTATTCCTAAATATAAACAATTGGCAGGGTAAAAGTGATTGGTAGAAATAAGGAAGGGTATTTGGCTTACTATATTCATGAGGTTATTTATACCTCATCACTCTCCTCCTCCTAGGCTTGAGTAGGTCCTCCTACTCTCAGTTGTGTCCTCTGCCTTTCCATTTCCCTGTTCCTATTTAACTCCTCGTATTTGGCACTGAGGTCATATGGATCTTCTACTTCTATGTCCCAATCATCAAGGTTCTTAAGGAAACCCTCATTGAATCTAACCCTTGATTTTAATGATTGTAAATTTTCAAATTTTTTATTTGTACTCACATGTATTGTAAGGGGTAGTGAAAGAAGTAATGGAGGTCTATACCTCATTCCCATCCATTCAATTTTAAGCTGCTATAGAATATCTGCCAAGGCCTCAACTCTTTTGTGGGACCACTAATATTAGTAGGTGAAATCACCTCTCCTTTTAAGGTACATAAGAAGAGGAGTGTATCTCTCTTCATAGGCATTAAATGATTTTCCTATCAATTCTGGCCCCTGAACTTTGAAATTCTCAAAACAGATTCAAAGATTATCATTATACTTACTTTTCATAGCTTCATGGATCCCAATGCTTCAGAATTGAGCTTAAAAAGAAAAAGGTTTTCTGTTAGGGTATCTCATCTGAAGTCTAACAATATTTTATGCATGTGAATACTCTTTAGTCCTTTGCTAACACTGAATATGATTTTGCATAGTGGACATGAAGGCTTTGAGTTGAACTTCACCCATAAAGAGATTAACAAAGAAATTAGTATGCATTTCTAGGAATGAATTATGTACAAAGAATTCACATAATAAATTATGTTGAGAAGGTGTTGATTCTTTGAATGCTTTTAAGAATTCCTCATCATCCGGATCATGTGGAAGATTGTAGGAAGTTCTTAATAGTTTCCATCTCAACAGTTGCTCATTCAAAAACATAGAATACAATCTAGATGGCTTTCTACAGGATAACAATAGTTCTCGAATTTGGCATGCATCTGTCTTAGCCTTATAAATTTTGTCATATGATTCATTTAACAAAACTATTTCCTTCTTTAGCCCAACATTCTCTATCACTGCCGGTCTCAAAAAGTAACACCTCTCCATCCATGTAACCAAAAATGGAGGTATATGAACTTGAAACCACTCCATTTCAGTTGGTTCATCCTGTATTTCCTTTGACTCCACTAGTGGTTTAACATTAATTTCCTGCAAATCTTGCTCCAACTCAACAATCTTTCTCAAGGATGAATTCAACTCAGATTTATGTTTTTCCTACTCTTTTTCAAAGGTTGTGAGTAATTGCATAAAATTATCAGTTAAACTTTTGATTTGTCTGTCTTTTTCAGATAAATTTGTCACATACCATTTACCTTCTTCATTCCATTGTTGCACTTGAAATTGCAGTTTTTCAATAGTTTTATCTTTTTGTTCTATTTGAATTTTAAAATTTGCAATTTCCTGATCTATTTTCTTCAAAACCGCGGTATGTACATCTATTTCTTCCTATTGTTGATTGATTTTTCTTCATTTTTCTACAACTAACATTTCAATTGAGCAATTCCTACTTTTAATTCCTCTATGTCGACAAAAAAAGGAAAATTGGGAATTTCTACATCATTATTTTCCTTATTATGCAAATCAAATGAACCTTGTTTAGTAACATTGGTAGCTAAGGGAGACAAATATTACACAGTTTCATCCTCAACACCCAAATAATGTGGCGATTGTTCCTCCACTTCTTTTTGTCCTGACTATAATGGCATATCCTCCCTTTCAACCTTAGGGGATTTACTATTTTTTTTTTAACTTTCTTTTGTTGCTTCCTCATAAGTCTGAACCTCAATTTCTAATGATTGGGCTTCAATATTATGTGGTTTTCGGCCATGCCTTTTCTTTTTAGGGGCATTCAATTGGTCACTAGCTACAACACCACTAATTTCAATAGATAATCGTTTACTTCTCCTCAAAGGAGGAGATCTTTGTGATATTATTCTATATCTCTTTTTCTTCTTGAGAGGGGGAGCTTCCTCATCCCCTGAGATTATTATTTCTACATTTTCTTGATTGCTAGGGGTTTTTGAAATATTGGGTAAAATTCATGGTGATTTGCCATCAGGAGATATTGTGGCATGTTGGGGTTCAGAAGCATCTAGAGGCTTAGGGGAATTCTCTTCCAAATTTTGAGGTGCTTGCCTAGATGACTCACCTTCTTCAAGGTGTCTTATAGGCTCTGGATTTTCAAAAAAAAAAAGAAAAAATTGCCACTTATTTTTCATTTTCTCTTGGAAATGATGTTTACAAATTAAGTGGATAAGGCCATGGTGTTTTAGTAGCCCTATACCAGTTTTGAATCTTTCTATCATGTTAGTAACAAAATTACAAAGAAATGCAGGTAGATTAACCCTAAGTGCAGGGCTTCCAGCACCATGGCCAAATGGGTGCGTAGGCAAAAACGTGGTCCTACAATTACTACACATTGTCCCTCACAAGTGAAATATTTAATAATCCAAGCCACTGATGTTCTCCATGGCTCCGAGATGGAAATTCTCTGAAATCATTTGTTTTTCCCTCTAGTATTTACAGCTAACAAAGGCTGAGGTTCCCCTTCCCTACTAAAGAGCTCTACCATTTTCTAATAGGAAATATTGGTTGTTTCTGACAAATTAATACCCTCATTTTTAAGACTAGATAGATGATAAATAATTTTAGGACTCACCTTGAATCGCCTGCCACGTACTACATATTGACCATCTAAAACATTCTCTACAAATTCTTTCACCAGTTGCTCGTTGTGCCCCTCAAATTTCTTTATGAATTCCAGCCACCCAACTCTCTGGAACAACTCTGAAATATTACTTAGTGCCAATAGCTTGTCTATAGAAGTTGGCTCAGATTTCTGCTTAGCTCCTCCCATATTGTGTTTTTCTTATGACCCTGCTTAGTTTCTGCTGAAATGTTGTGGCGCTCAAAGAAAACTGTTTAAACAAAAATAAATTGCAGAGTAAATAAAATGTAAAATTTTCAATCACCTATACTTGATACAATCAATGGGACATGAATTAATTGTTGCATGTGGGCTTCATTGTACTTTCATTATTACTTTGCATGGGAAAAAGTGCAAAAATTGTCGTACCTCAAGGAAACGTACAATCACATAATTTACCAAGTTTGGAAAGGGTGGTGATTCATACCAATTTATCTATCTTTATTCAAAATAATTACCTACTTAAAGTAAAAGTTGTGCATACCTTATGTCTCGTCATCAATTTGAAAATCACTTACCTTTGTTGATGTAATGATATAATTGTATGAGTTGGCGAGGGTGGCGATGAATTTATTATGAAGGGAGATGGGACAACTAATTAATGTTGGAATTATTATGACGAAAAAATAGCCATAATAATTTTAATTTTTTATGATAAGAGATGGCAATATAGGGCGTGGATTTCAAAGGTGATGGAAAAATTTAATAATGGGCATGTGTATGATGTTGAAAAAATCAAAAAATTTAGAAAGTAAAAGAATTTACAAAAATCCGGAGCATTGCTAGAAGATGCAACCAGGGTGAAGAAAAAAATAATTCTGGAGCATACTGAGAGATGCACCTAGAATGAAAAACTAAAGTGGTAAAATTTTGGAGCATCGCTGGGAGATGTAGCTGGAGTGAAAAAGAAATTTTTGGACCATTGATGGAAGATGCCGCTAAAATGCAAGAACAAAATTTTCGGAGCATCATTGAAAGATGCAGTCGAAGTAGCAACCAAAAATTTCTAGAGCATTGCTGAAAGATGTAGTCGGAAGCAGCAACCAAAATTTTTGGAGCATCGCCAAAAAATGCAGCCAAAAGAAACAACCAAATTTTTTTGGAGCATCACCAAAAGATGCAGCCAGAAGGAAGAAACAACAAAATTATAGAGCATCATTGAAAGATGCAACCAAAATGCAACAAGAAATTTTTTGGAGCATCGTCAAAAGATGCCGCTAGAAGGAGGAAGCAAAATGAAGGACTTTGGACTTAGAATTTCCAAAGCATCATTAAAAGATGCACCAGACTGCAGGAATAAAACAAGGAATGGCACCAATCAGGCATGCAAGTTTTAGAGCATCATAGCAACCGAGCTAACAAGTTTCAGAGCATCACAACAAGATGCATCAAATTTTTTGTTTGATTGGAATAAAGTCTTGTAAGATGGACACATAATTTAGCCAAGTCCAAAAGATGAAAAATTCAAAAGAAATACTTTGAAGAAAAGTAAATACATACACATGCTTTCATATATATATGACAAAAAAATAAAAAATACATTGGCTCTGTCATAGAAGAGTCAATGCATTGGATTTCTCCTTGCATTTCTACCATTTTTTTAAATTCCTCTTTATTGACAGGTTTATGGTAGATACACAACCAATGACCATTGACTAAAAGGGTTCGAGTGTCACCATCAATGGGTTTGAGTTGCATTGTTCTGTTTGGAAATACTTTAGAAATTTCATATGGACCCAACCAATGAGTCTTCAGTTTCTCTTGGTGATCTTTATATTGAGAATCAAATAACAATGCCCAATCCCCATTATGGAACTCTCTTTCCTTTATATGTTTATCATGCCAAGTCTTTTGTTGTTGTTGCACTAGCTCAGTTTGGTGGACAACATATAAACAAATTTTGTCTAATTCACTAAGTTGTAGGACTCATTCAACCTGGGCTCGTTTGAGATCGAAACCCAACTTCATTGTTGTCCTCAATGTTTGCAGTTCAAATTAAATGGGTAGAAGAGGTTTCTTCCCAAAAACTAACTCGTACGGACTGAAACTAGTGGTTGATTTCCAAGTTGTATTGTAATCCCAAATGACTTCAGGTAGTTTTCTAGTCCAATCTTTTCTCTTTGATGAAACTATTTTTGTCAAAATGTTCTCTAGCTCCCTATTAGTGACTTCTACTTGACCATTTGCTTGTAGGTGATAAGGTGATGAATTCTTATGACTCACTTGGAAATGATCAATGAAAGCTAACAAAAATTTAGACATAAAGTGGGGTCCTTGATCTATGACAATTGTTCTAGGGGCTCCAAATCTGAGAAAAAAAATGTTATACAAAAAGTCAGCTACTTGTTCTTCCCTAGCAACTTTTAGAGTTTGAACCTCTGCCCACTTGGTTAGATAGTCCGTATGGACCAAAATTTACTCTTTCCCTTGTGAAGGGGGGTATATAGGACCGATAAAATCCAATCCCCACTTTTCAAATGGTTTAAGAACTACTTGGGGTTGCAGAGGAATTTCATTGGATGCAATGGGTCTCCCTACTCTTTGGCATTCATCATAGTGATGAACACATTTTTTACATCTTTATGCATAGAGGGTCAATAATATCCTGCTCCCAAAATCTTATGGGACATCCTCTTGGCAGAATAATGGCCTCCAAAGGGGTCATCATGGAAATCTCTAAGGATACTATATGTTTCATTAGCCCTAACACAATGTCATAAAACCATATTGGGACCACATCAAAATAATGTTCCATTAATCCATTTAAAAGGAGCGCTTTCTCAAACAAGGTGTTTCTTTTGTTTTGATGGAAAATTAGGTGGCAACTCTGAGGTGGCCAAGTAGTTGGTGATATCAACAAACCAAGGGGTTTTAATGGAGATGGAAAATAAATTTTCATCTGGGAATTCATCCTGCATTGGGGCACAATCTCCATTATCTTGTTTGATCTGGGATAAGAAATCCACAACTATATTAAAATCTCTTGGTTTGTCAATAATTGTTACGTTGAATTCTTGTAAAAGCAATAAACACCTGATTATCTTTCCATTTACTACAAGTATATTCATTAGGTACTTAATGGATGAATGATTTGTGTACACAGTTATTTTGTACCCTATGATATAATGTCAAAATTTCTTGATTGCATGTAATACAACAAGAAATTCTTTCTTTGTGGTGGTATAGTTTCATTTCGTTGGAGTCAAATTATTACTAATGAAATATATAGCATACTTTCCCCATTCTCATCTTCCTATCCTAAAACGGCTTCAATAGCATCATTAGAAACATATGCATAAATATGGAACGAAAGGTTCCAATTAGGTCCATGTAGGACAAGAGCAAAGATGATTTTCTCCTTGATGATCTCAAATGATGATTGACACTCTACTGTCCAAATAAAATTTATATTCTTTTGGAGGAGGGAAAACATGGGGGCTACAATCTTGTTGAAGTTTTCTATGAATCTCCAATAGTATCCAACATGTCCTAAGAAAATTCTAACATTAGTTTGGTTTTTTGGAGTCTCAAGTTGTTGTATCACCTCAATTTTCTTAGGATTCACTTTTATCCCTTCAACTAAAATGTGGTGACCCAATACTATTCCTTCTTCCACCATTATTAGACATTTTTTGTGACTCAGGGATAGCCGATGGTCCTCACATCGCTTCAATAATTTGTGCAAATTTTGAAGGGCTTCATCAAAATTTGACCCATACATAGTGAAGTCATCCATGTAAATTTCCACACAGTCATTCACCAACTCAATGAATATTGCCAAGATAGCTCTTTGAAATTTTGTAGGAGCATTGCATAGCCCAAAGGGGAGGACACAATATGCGAACGTTCCCCAGTGGCAAGTAAAATTTGTTTTATCCTGGTCTTTTGTGGCTACTTGTATTTGGTTATATCCACCGAATCCATCTAGAAATGAGAAATACTTCCTCCCAGCCAGATTATCCAAGACTTGGTCCATAAATGGGAGAGGGAAGTAATCTCTATGGGTAGATTTGTTAAGTTACCTATAATCAACGCACACTCTCCACTTCCCATTTTTCTTTGGAACCACAACTAAAGGTGAAACTCATTTACTATCAGAAATGGGATAGATAAATCCCACTTATTGGAGTTTTTCAATTTTAGTTTTAACAATGTCTTTCAAGGCAGGATTGAGTCTTAATTGTGGTTGACAAACAAGTCTAACATCCTTGATATAAATGTGATGGGTAAAAACACTTGGTTGTATTCCTCTCATGTCTGTATAATCCCAATAAAAATCTTTAGATCTATTTACCAAGATATAAAACAATTTATGCTCTTCTGGCTTTGTCAACCAATTGTTGATATTCAAAGTTTTCCTGGTAATAAAATGATGGTTTTGACCCCTAGATGGTTGGAGGTGATAGTATAAAATTATCTATTCAAAGTGTTGAGAGGACAACTATGTGGTATGGTTCTATGGATTCTAGAAATATCTTCAAAGAAGTGATTCATTTTTGGAATGATATTAGCTAGGGGACAAGGTAATCCCATGAAGTCGATGTTATTGAATTCAGTGTGATCCATGTTGATTGGTTGCGCTAGAATCTCTTATATGTCCAACATCTCTTCATCCCTTGAGTCCATGGTAATATTTTCCATATTGTTTTCCAGTTCATCCTCCAACTCTTCACCATGTTGTTTAATGACCACCATAGCAAGTGAGGCTAAATTCTCTTGTTCGTTGGGACGATCTAGTTCATCAACCCAATTTTTTTTAATTTTTAGTAGGCTTGGTGGGAGGATACAAGAATAAATGTTTTCTATTAGGACCATGTGAAATGGTCATTCCTTCCTCTCTACAGTTAATCTTGGTTGCAACAGTAGCTAGCCATGGTCTTCCTAGGCTTATCGGATAATTGTATTTTAGTGTGAGGCATTGAATTATTTGAAAGTCCACTGGATATTCCCAACCATCAACCTTAACAAGAACATTTTCTATGAAACCTTTAGGAATAGCTATGGATTGATTTTCCATTTGTAACACTGTAGTTGTGGGATGTAAATCATCGAGTTCCAACTTTTCCATCACATCGATAGTCATTACATTAATGGTTGCTCCTAGGTCAACAAGTGCGTTAGGTATTGATACCTCATTGATTGTCACTGTTATAAGTGGACTACCTAGGTCATCATATTTCAGAGTTGTGGTTTTCCAGCCAAAAAGTAAGCTCGATAACCGTTTATGTGAATAGTATTAATCCATTTTGGTTTCCTTCCTAGTGTCTTGATGCACAAATATTTAATCAATTGGTTTAGTTTAGGAATCTATTTAATTTCTTGTAACAAAGGAACCTCAATTTTTAGTTGTTTAATCTCTTGTATCAGTGTAGTTTCAGTGGATAAGGACATTTCCAGAGGGTTTTTCAAGGTGGTTGGTTTCAAATTATTTGAAAAAGGCGCTTTAGTTTTCTCTTTCAAGGTGGAATCCTTTTTTAAAAGATTAGTTGGAGGTTGACCACCCTCCTTCTGAGGTAACTCAAAAGTTCCAGCTGGAGGTGGCGGAAGGGTCTTGTCTTGGGTACTCACTGGGTTTTTCTCTAAAGGTGCGGAAGTTGTCTTAGTTGTTTCAGTAGATTCCTTAATGGGCATGTCTAGGATCTCAACTATCTTAGGTTGTTGGAGTGTTTTTCTCGACCTTAACTGGAGCTTTCCATAAAGGATAACATAAAGTCTAGTCATATTTTCCTATTCCATAGAATACACTGGGGTATTTTGACGATTATTCTTTCGATTAGGAATAGGTTGCATTAGAATTTGTGCTTGGTTAACCTACTCATTTTGTTGAGGGTTCTAAGGAGCTAGTAAAATATTTTGTTGTCGATTAGGTATCCTTCTTGGCCGAGTGTAAAACTAATTTTGAGGTTGATTCCATTATAGAGAATGATTTTGAGGATACCATTTTTGTTGAGTCTGGTTTGGCCATTGAGGGTTTCCCCAGGATTTATTTACCCATTCAAGTGGCCCCCAAGGGTAAGCTCCCCAATTAGGTGGTGCTTGAGGCCAGGGTGCTACCCACTGATTATTATTCTAATTGTTTGGGGGCCACCAGGAGGGATTTGAATTTTGGCCGTAAGAGAAATCCCCTCCAAGCCTTTGATTTACAAAGTTGACCTCCTCCTCAACTCAAGATGTTCATTTCTTGGAATTCTTGATTGCATTTAAGATCTCACATTGTTCAGTAGCAAGATTCTTCTCACAAACTTGACAAATGCCAATTTTGTCCAAAGGGAATTCTCTCAATAGATGTTTGTTTCAACACTTAGGACAGTAGATGGATAAGGTTTCAGGATTACGTGTTTTGACCTATATTCCATCCAACGCGGTGTTTAGTTGAATGAGAATGCCAGTTTTAAGATTTTCTATCTCCTCACAAAGTTTTCCCATTTCATTGGAACCTTTAAAAAGAGTAGATTTATGGATACCTCCATGAGTACGAGAGAAGTTCCGACATAACTCAGTGATATCATTGAGTCCAAGTTGGGACACATCTCCTTTGCCCATTAAATTTAGGCTTCTCCTAGTAGTAGTGGTGCCTATAATAGAAATAGAACCACCAACTACACCACCATCACAGAGGTCGCAAAGTCCCATTGATTTGGACTCGCCACCATGAGGCATTGCCATGGCATAGTCTCATTCTTCCATCATTCAGGGGACCTATCTTCCTCCTCCTAGTGGTGCTAGCCGAGATTCTATTTGGTTAGAAAGCTCGCTTGGAAGGAAAAGGGAGAGACCTTCTTATCAGCTTGATTTCTCTGAATTCCACCATGTCCCACAAGACATGCCGACAAAGAAGTTGAAAAAGAAAACACATGTAGAGAGGAATGCAAAGAATGAGGTTGTCATAGAGACTGCTGCCCTGCCTGAAGATAAAGACATACATAATGTGAGGGTTGAGGATTTCACGCTTTCAAAGGTGAACCTTGGAAAGACCACTCGACAGGTGGAGGCAGACCTTTTCAGAATCGCCTCAACGAGTGTCAAGGAAAGAATGACCAAGGATGGACAAGACAAAGCAGCCTTGAAGGCTGAAAACCATTAGCTAAGATTGTACATTTCTAGCTTGATACATGACACTCCAAACTCCTCGGCCTTGCCTCAAGGACTATTGGATCTCCCAGCTGAAAGAAACCATCATCAGTTGATCACATACGACAAACACTTGAGACATCAAGTGGATGAGTTTGTCGTCAAAGGACGGTGTGTATTGGCAGAAGCATATCAGTTGAGAGACAGAGCACATGGTCTTCGATCAAAAATCCAGCAATCAGATTTGAAGGCAACTTAAGAGAGGCCGAGAGAGGAAGCGATAGTTGCTGATCTACAACAGGCATACCAATCAGTTACAACCACTAAGAAAAATGTCATCTCTTTGATAGGAAAGAACAATTGGAATACAAGGTGAGAGCCTATGATGCCAATTCAGTGGAGCTGATTGACTATAGATGCTTTGTCACTAACATTATCAACTTCGCAAGAACGTTGGTAATATCCTTCCCTGAGTTAGAATATTAGCGGGAAGGAGGAGAATATGTTGAGCTTGAAATGGTACAGACACAGTTTCAAGACGTCATCCGTGCTTCTTTCCTTGAAGACCCCAATGGATGCAAATTAGCCAAAATTGCAGCCATGTCTATCCAGTTAGATGAAGCAGCTTCCCAATGAATAAACTATCAGCAACAGCTTGTGACAGGTGAAGAAATGCTTAGACGCTACATAGTCATCTTGAAGAGCATTAATTTCCTAGAAGTTGAAGAGGTCAACGACTGGATAGAGACTTTGTTGACCATTGGTGAAGAGGTGCAAAGCACCAAGGAAGGACGTCCTACCCTCCAAATAACAATAAATACTACTGAAGTCAACTTGATGCCCCTTTCCAAGTTGGATCCAGATCTCCACAAATCATGCATGTCAGATCCCACTAATCTAGGATGTCTAATTGACTACCACGATTTGTGGATCTCAGATCTCCTTTAAAGGTGGATGTCTATTTGGAGACATATTTGTAATTGTAAGTTCACTTTTAGTTAGGTGTCATCCAACTGAGGTAGACTCCCAGTTTGAATTTTATTTAGTTTCAGTTAATTGAAGTAGATTTCTAGTTAACTGCTTGCTCACCTACTTTTAGACATAGGAATAAATCTTGCTGATTGGCAAGAACTGTTTGTTAACTCAAGGAGATTTTAGGGTTGCCTACTCCTTTGAGTTTCTATAATTAAGAGCCTTGGGCTCATTATTTGTTTAACCTTTATTTGCTAAGAAAAATCACTATGCCATTGTTGCCAGAGTTAGCTTTTTTATATTTGTTCACTCTTGGATGAGAGTTCGTTGGTTGATCGTAATTGTGCATGATTTCATGCCTTTGCTGTCCTGACCTTTGTAATTCTTTGGAGAAGCTTGAACAAATAAATCAGATGGCGCATGCTTGCTTGATCTAAATACTTGAGTCCATTAAAAGTCTTATTTTCAAATAGTGCATTGTTTCAATCTCCTCCTTAGACAGGTGTTGTCACCTCCTTGGATATTTTGTTATCGATCATTATCGTATGATGTTGTTTAATGATTTGTCTTGCAACCTACACTTTGGACAGGTGTTGTCACCTCCTTGAGAATCCTTTTAGATAGGCCATCGTTCCTTGTTGTTTCCAGTGAGCTATTTTCAAGCCTACACCTTGGACAAGGGTTCCTCCTCCTTAGAAAGTCTTAGATCTAGTTTACCATAAGAGAGTGTTTACTTGTATCGAGCCCTATCTTGGTATATATCTAAGAGTTCAGAACCTCGTCCATATTCCATTGAGACAAAGGATTCAAGTGATCCAACCCATCCATTTCGCTCCTACGCCCTCATGCTTTGTTTATCTTGAGGAGGTAGGATAGTTTAAAAGCTTAGTTAGTCATAGTTAAGATCTATGGAAACCAGAGAAAAACTTAGGTATGGCGCATTGTGTTTATGCACCCTTGTGTCCTACCGTTGAGTAAAAAAGATAGGAACCTTAGCACGCCCCTTTTTTACATTAGAAAATCAGCAAAGAGAGATCTTCCTCTCTATAATCCGAAGAGCAAGTACTAACACACTTGCAATAGTTGTCTGTTTCCAATAAGCACTCCAGAGGTGCTAATTGAAATGCCAACAATTTTTTGGCACCCACCGTGGGGCAACGAGGCATAAAACTTCAAGAAAAGCTTAACTCTTTTATGACATGAAATGGGCATCTAGCGTCCTTGGGCACCAGTTGAACAACCTGATCTTGCTCTAGCAACTTTCCAACCAGATCTTACATTCATTGAAGGAGAGCAGACAGACATCATCGACAACTTGCGTACTTTCATCTTTGAAAAGAATACATCAACAACTCAGTGGAGAGCCGTAACTACTACTCTGGATGAGGAAGAAAGAAAGGTTGATCTTGTAGCTGAGAGACCAGTGTTACCACCACCCGCATGGAAGTAAGCATCCTGGTTCACCAAGTATACGTATGAAGGAGAAATAATCCTTGTTTTCAAGAAGACATCGGAGAAGAATCCGATATTGAGCAAATTTTTGAAGAGGTTCCTGAACACTTTCTAGAAGAACACCAACGAGAACCTCTAGCTCGAACAATGGTGGACAACCGCCTCTATAATGACAATGCCCATAACAATGACATTGGCAACAATGGAAATGGCTGTAACAATGGTTGTAACAACGACAATGACGACAATGGCCACAACAACAATGATGGTAATGGCAATGGTAACGGTAACGACAACTACAACAATGGATATAACCTATTTGGAAATGGCCATAATGGAACCCGTGAGATGCCAAGCACCTTTTCCATGGGGTAACAACATTGGCCCCTTGGCCTTACAAGGCAATCATGACCTTCCAAAGGGATCGTGAAAGCACTTCCCAAGATTTTTCGGTGACGGGGCTAAACACCTTGACAAGCATCTATCAGTGTTCACAGCGGCTTGTTCCGTTTTGTCCATGCCACATGAAGATATCGCCATTTGACTCTTTGTCAAAACTCTTGAAGCGAATGCTTCCGATTGGTTCCACCACTTACCAATGGGAGCAATCAAAAATTGGGAGGACATGAGCGACAAATTCTTAGTGAGGTTCAAACCCACCAAAGATAGCCACCAGTTATTTGTCCGGTTATCTCACTCTAAGATGGAGCCTACAAAACCAATGAGAGAGTTCATATCAAGGTTTAATCGCCTAGATACATGTCTTTCTCACACACTCAACCCATCATAAGAGATCCTGATGAGCAGCTCGACAATGCCCTACCCTTAGAGATAGCCTTTTTCATCAAGGGAAGTCACAAAGAAGATTTACAATCTACATAAGAAAAAGCTATCGAGATCGAGGATCACATGATGACCACAGGGAAGATGAAAGGAGATGCTATCAGACCATTGGGCCAAGCATCAACAGATCCATTGCTACACAAGGTAGCAAACAAGGTGACTATCCTGAAAAGACAGTCACCCAATCAAGGGCAGCAAGCAATGCCCACACCACCACAATACCAGCCTCAACAATAATACCAACCTTAGCATCAGTACCAGCCTCAATAGTTGTACTAGCCAAAGAGGAATAATTTCCAACCTTTCAGCAAAAACAATAAATACAAGCCTCAAAATCAAGGACCTCCTCAAAGAAGAGCAGAGGTTGAGAAATCTAATATGTTATGTTGTTTCCATGATACAGACAAACACACCGGATCCACATGTCCTGAGAATCAAAGACTAGACCAGATCATGGGATATGCTAGAGATTGAGCACCTAGCTCAAATTTAGTACCTTCAAATGCGAATGTTGTCTCACCACAAACGGACAACTTCGATGGCGACTTCGCAACAGGATACTTTCATAGCGAACCCGAAAATCAAGAAGAAGAAGATTACCGTCAGTACTCTCTTGCTGTCAACCACGAGAACATGTCGACACTTGTGTTCACTCGCGCTCAACATTTCAAAGCACAAAAAGAAGAAGAAGACAAACGAAAGTCAAATGAAAAGGGAAAAGAAGCTTCCACTTCCAATCCCAAGTCTGCACAGGAGAACACCACACCAAACGCTCAAGATCTGTCTTTGACGAACTTTGACATTGTGACGTCTATGATGAAGATGAAGGTACAAATCTCACAGCTGGAGTATCTCCAGGATCATCCCGATCAAATGGATCGGATTCTCAAAGTAGTACAAAAGTAGGCTTTTATCCAATCTACGTTGCTAGCATCTTTTGTACCAGCGGGAGAAAAGCCAAAACCCTTCTACATATCTTTGTATATGAGAGGTTATAAGCTCAAAAAATGCATCATCGACTTTGGAGCATCGGACAACGTCATTCCTTTGCAAATCATGAACTCATTGGGACTATCATGCACCGAAACTCGTGACAAGTGTTATTCACTTGATTCAAAACCGGTGCCATTAGTCAGCCAACTGAAAGACGTAGAAGTAAGATTAGCGTCCCGTCCAGAGAAGAAGATCATGATGACTATCCTCATAGTTGACATTCCAATAAGCTATGGGATGTTACTAAGCCAAAGCTTCTGCAAAGATCTCAGAGGCAATATTCAAATGAATTGGTCGTATGCGACCATTCCACTAAAGAAAGGTAGCTCCAAGTTGGAACCAGAGGCTATGTCAAAATTCACGGTGGTGAAATCTCAGGATCCCCAAGCACAAGTGCTACTGTTGTCTTCTAAAATTGCACCCTAGCTAAGATGCAAGACAAAAACCTATTAAGCTGCGACACTTAGCTTTTTAGAGAGAACATGGGATCTTTTCCGGGCTGTGGGTCACCAAGATCTGGAAAAGAACCCCTAGAGAAGGCTGACTTCCTAGTTGGTTATCACTTACTTTACTAAATTTTGAGGGGAAAAGAGAGAAAGATTTCATAAAATGATAACTACCTCCTAAGGTGATACGCCAAAATATGACTTAGACCTTGGAAAACTTAGATTTCATACACTTGTACGTAATGAATGAAGAAAACAACTTGCACGACCTATTTATATGTGCCTTGAATAAGTGTTTTATAAAAATGCCTTATTGCTTGAGCTCTTAGGAGGAGAAGACCTCACAGCTAAAAGCAACCTGCAATCTTGAAACAGATTATAACCTACAAACATCACACTTCTTTGCAAAAAGGTACTAAAGCCATGAGACAGAGTTAAGGGAAATGAAATATTATCTCACAATAACTTAATCAATATTGCAGTGACAAGAAGACAAAATACTCCATTCAATGATGCCCAAGGTATGTACTGTATTCCATATCTAAATGAGTTACAAAACTCTGTGAAATTCTGCCAAAGGACCTAAAAATCGCTAAGTGCAAAAAAATGCCAATCCAAAACTAGTTACAATGAAGTCACATAAGTGACTATATCACTCAACTCCCAATCAGATCCATCAAAATAGGACCTAGAAGCTCTATGGGTCTGATGAAACAATAAGGCCTAATTTCTAGCAACTGATTGCTCTCCAAAGAGGCTCCAAAAGGTTGAAAAGGTCACATTTGACCAAGTCCAAGATAAAATCATAATAAATTAATGCCTATATGCTCTCAAAATGCATGCCTATATGCAAATAAAGAGGCCTATTTCTTCTCCATATGTTTGCAAATTGCAAATAACCTCCCTATATACCCTCCTTATGTTTCAAAACTTGAAATTTCATGCCTATATTTGCTCCAAGTGTTTGGAAATAGTTTCAACCTCCTATAACTTTCTTGAATTGGCTGTAGCACACATATGCTCCTATTAAAGGTATACATGAGTGACTCTTCAATTTTGAAATATTTAAATAATATCTCACTTTAAGTGATTTATAACATATCACTAAAGTGGATATTTTACATTTGGAAGCATGCAAAATAAACACAACATCCATCACTCGGGCCTAAAGGAAAAAAGTTGAAAAAGTCACTAGGATGTGACACCTAAAATGATAAATATGAATGCTCATAAAATACCAACTTAGTAAAAAGGCACGGGACATTGGTATCAATACATATTTATTTTAAAAGAAAAGGCAAAAATGCCTATCTTAATTAGTCGCCACTCATAATAGGGTTGAAACCCTAAACAAGGCAAAGGGAAAACATTCTTTCATTTTACCTTGTCTATTTTCTGGAGACCTCAGTCTGCAAAAAGAGGGCGCGCCGCCATAGGGTTTTGCACAGAGACTTGAATACATTCATGGCAGAATCTGAAGCCTCATAGGCTCTTACTCAATAGATTTGTGCACAATATGAAGACAAATGCCAGGTAAAACATCTACATTCGCCGTTTTTCCCATTTTTGAAAGTAAAAGCTAAAAATTTGACACAAATGAATTTATTTTTGTATATCCTATGAGCTTGGCCCCTATGTATTCTTCATCATTCTTCTGTTGTGAATAATCATGCTTTACTTTGAAGAAATTAAACATTCTCTCCTTCTCTTTTCTTTGTTTTCCGATGGCCGACCTCCTGCATATTCATGTTGGAGACTGAGTCCCTTAATGGCCATGGGTATATCTCCTTTCATAACATCTCGGGGTAGACTCCTCCTACTACAATTCCATGTCCACTGTGGACTCCAGAAAGGAAACATGATTGTTTTGGTAGAACTGCTCTTGGCTCCTCTGGAAGTTCCTGAATAAGAAGGGGTTTGCACTTTTTTTCTCTTTTTGAGAGTTGTCTCTCGAGTCGTCGCTTTTCAGTGTATAAGTTTTGTGATTTGACTCCATGAAATGACCACTCATGGCCGTGACTGTTGCCATTGTATTTGCAGATGATGAATATGTCACTCCTCCATATCAGACACCAGAAAAAACCACCACTTACTTTTCCTATTTGTGCTTTTTGAGTACCACTATTTTCTTATCACTTAGCCCTCTTACCATGACCTTTCAAAGTGGCAATCTTGTTTGACTCTGGTCTGAACATATGGCCGCAACCCCACAGTATTGTAAATACTTGAAACCCATGCATTTTTTTGTAGAGTCTTGGGCCTGCACTTCACGGACGCGGCCTTAAATTTTTAGTCACTCCTCTAGCTTGTGAGTTTAGTCTTAAACCATAGTTTCTTGGTGAATATCTCATGAAAACTAACCGAGCAAAACCCATGCCCCAACACACTCTATTTTATGAAATAAAATGCCTATCTAGTGGGCCACGGCCATACTGTTGCTCCATCAATAGAAAGGAAACCCTTATTTGTATTTATAATGGTCTTCCATCACTAGATCATGCTTCTTGATTTATGCTCCTGTTGCAACTACAACGAAACAACTTCAAAACTTGGATGAAGTAAACCTAAATTGATAATGACTCTGGCCAAAAGGAAAATCACAATCAATTATTTCTATTTAGAACAGTGCCCTGGGTAGCGACACCATGAACAACAGCTTCACCAAGATTGATACCCTTGCATAATCATTTTTTTGGGCATTTGTCGTTTCCTACCCATACACAGGCTTGTAGGTCAGCCTCATGTTTTCCTTGGTCATACTCTTACCATCCCGGTTGAGGGTTTTATGGAAGAAGTGACTTGATTTATGCTTATTTTTGTGAGCTTCTTTATTATTTTGAAGATTCATCTGTATGGGTACCTTTGTTTTGTTTCATGCTCCTATTCTATGAACTATTCTCTTTGATGTGCTTGCTCTTTAATTCACATCACTAGATCATGCTCCTTGATTATGATGTACCACTTCTCTATTATGTATGCATCATACTTTGGCTTCAGAATTATTCCTATATGATAGTCACACCCCCCCCTTTAGACTATCCCCAAGATAAAAATACTCTTCTTTTCCCACTGCTTTTCAAAGGATTGTCGCTCTTATGTTATTGTGCAAGTGTCATTTGATGAAAACACCAACATTTCCTTATTATAGTCACAAATAACTGTACCTCTCATGAAATCAAGCATGGCTCTTATACACACATACACATGTGAATGTTGCATCTTCATGGAGTAATGCATTCACGCACTTCTGTTAACTATTTTGACACAAAGGATTGCACACTCTTCTTATGATTTTTCTTGAACAAGTACATGTCACTTATGACAGTGACAAACATCCACTATCACAAATGATGTGTACTCGTTTAAGTGAATCAAAAAGAAATGAATTTCCTGATTGGTATCCTCCAATGGCTCTTTAAAGCACAACAAGGTAGCACCCCGAGCTCAACCCTTGTGGGAGCCACGTTTAACCCACATGTTGAAAATTAATAACACAACAACACTGCATTTCCTTTTTCTGCACATGACACAAACCAGTTAGTAAAAATAAAGCATTGTTTGGATTTCTAATGTGAATGCGTGCATGGGTGTAAGAGTGATAGGTTAGTTATTGCTTAGATCCCTTGGATCTAACCTCATTTTGTTGTGTTTTCAGGATTTGCAATTGGAGGACGGAAAGCGGGAGCAGCAAGGTAGCAGAAACACGCAAGCAACAACAACACCGCCAATCATTCAGGCAATGACTGGCCCCTATGACTCTTATGCCTTGTTTTTTCTTGTTCACACATGTATTCATGTTATAAATTCTAGCATTGAATTTATTTTCCTTAGCTAGTTTCATGGCTTGTGTGAAGCAATTTGAATACTTTAATGAATAAAGGTTACATTTTTCAAAAAAGCTATTTAATGATGTATCAGTTTACTTCTCTTTTCTTCATAAAAATGCAATACTTATTCATGAATGGAATTAAAGTAATATTTTCATACTATGGCATAAAATGCATGATCATAATTTTTAATGAACACCACTTAGCAAAAGTGCTCTTTCTGATTTGAGCCCATAGGTGAAAATTGTGTAACAACTACATCAAAGTACGGGTCCTGGTACATATAACATGCTGTCTAAAGTGACGGAAGAAGAAAAGAAGGTTGCATTTGCCACAAGTACATCAAATGAAAGATCAAAGATGTGGATAATGCAATTTGATGGAAGTTGCTCAACAACAAGCTCAGGAGCGGGAATTGTCATTACCTCTCCTGAAGGAGTTTTGTATCCATTTGCTTATCGCTTGCAGTTCGATAACACAAACAACACTACAGAATACAAAGCGCTTATACTAGGCCTCAAGAATGCAAGAGATACAGGTATAAAATACCTTCAAGTTGAAGGCGACACAAAGTTGATCATACAACAGGTCAAAGATCGCTATCAAGTCAAAAAAGGTCGCCTTCAGGCTTACCGACAAAGGGTGTGGAATGCTATTGATTGGTTCGAAGTATTCAACATCAAGTACATTCTGTGTGAGAAAAATAGTAGAGCAGATGCCCTTGCGGTATCCACTACACTCTTCATGCCTCATTCTGATTTCCATCAGAATACCTTCGCTATTGAGCTCGTGTATAGGCCATCTGTCCCCGACAATTGTGAAAATCGGCAGGTCTTTGATGATGATGATGACATCAAGGAGTTCCTCTGCATGGGGGACAATTACAAAGAACTATTCTTTGAAGGAAGTACCTCTCCTTTCAAAGAATCCATAGAAGAAGATTCTGGAGCAACAAAATTCGACATCATCCAGCTAAGAGGTAACAACATCCCCAAGGGCCTAGTATCCTTGGAGGATATATTTGACAAGAATGATAGATGCGTGCAAGATCAAAGAGATTCAACTAGCAAAACATCCATTGAGTATAGTCAAATCAACATCGACATCGAAGATAAGCCTCAACTTGTCAACTTGGGAAAGGGTTGCACTGCGGAGGAAAGCAACAAATTTATCTCCTTATTCAGACAGTACAAGGATGTCTTTACATGAATTTATCAAGATCTAAAAGTCTTCACGCCAAAGGAATTGTCTCATACAATTCCACTCAAGTCAAATATCAAGCCTTTTAGGCAAAAGCAGAGGCACTACAACCCGTGTGTTCAAGATACAATCCATGCGGAGGTACAAAAGATGTTGGGCGCCAAGATCATATTTCCAATCCATCATTCTACCTAGGTGTCCAATATTGTTCCTGTGCACAAAAAGAATGGAGAAATCTGGATTTGTGTCGACTTCAAGAACCTGAACCAATCGTCATTAAAGGATAATTATCCTTTACGTATCATGGAGCATACCTTGTAGACGGTTACCGGATTGGAGATGTTATCATTACTTGATGGATTTTTTGAGTACAATCAAATTGCGGTGGCTAAGGAGGATCAAATCAAGACAACGTTCACCACCCCATGGGGAATGTTTGCCTATGAGAGGATGCTCTTTGGCCTCATCAACGTTGGTGCCACCTTTCAACGAGCCATGGACTTGGCATTTAGAGATCTAAAGAACAAAGTCATAGTCGTCTACCTTGATGACCTTACTGCTTTCTCATGGAAGCGACAAGATCAATTTCAACACTTAGTGAAAGTGTTTGAGAGATGTAGGTATCACCACATATCCTTGAATCCAAAGAAGTCTATCTTTGCGGTGATAGAAGGAAAACTACTGGGCCATATCATCTCCAAAGAGGGAACTCAGATCGATCCAGATTGAGTGGATTCTATCAAGAACCTATCTTTCCCAACCAATACTACTCAAGTACACTCTTTCTTTGAAAAGGTAAACTTCATACGAAGATTTGTACCTGACTTCTCAGAGCTGGCCAAGGATATATCAGCAATGATGAAGAAGACGACTGCCTTCAAATGGACTAACAAAGGAAAAAATGCATTCATCAAGATTAAAGAAGCCATTAGTAAGGCACCAGTACTGGTTCAACCTGATTTCAGTAAGGAATTCATTCTTTACTGTTATGTGTCGGAGTACACTCTCTCTGCCATACTAACCCAAAAGTTGAATGAGGAGTCAAAATCGCCAATCGCTTTCATGAGCAATAGTTTCAAAGACAACAAATCCCACTACTCCCAGATTGAAAAGAACGCCTATGCTATCGTAAGAGTTGTGAATTTTTTTAGATTCTACATATTAAATGCTCACACAACAGTCTATGTCACTGACCCTGCAATCAAGAGTATCCTAACTCAGCAGGAGATGGGGACTAAAAGAGGCAACTGGATTGCCAAGCTCCAGGAATATGACTTAGATATCAAGCCGACCAAACTCGTCCGTGAGAGAGGTCTATGTCAGCTCATGGCAGAGGATGGTGATCTAAAACATCAAGCGACTGATGGTGAAATAGGAACAAAAACTGAAGAAGACCTTCCAATGGTCTTACTGGTTGATTCTATAGAAGAGTGGTACTCAGAAATATGGTACTACACAACCTATGGAGAATGTCCAAACCACTTGGAAAAACAACAGAAAAGAACCCTAAGGTTAAAAGCACAAAAATATGTGTTGCGAGGCAATGTTCTATACAAGCGTGGACTTGATGGAACATTCTTTCTTTGCGTTAGTAGAGACCAACAACGACGATTTTTGGAAAGATTTCACAATGAGGCATGCGGTGGCCACTTCTTATCAAGGGGCACAACATTCAAAATTCTGCAGGCACAGTTCTTCTGGCCAACTCTGTTCCACGACACATATGAATGGGTGCGACAATGTCAACAGTGCCAACATTTTGTTGGCAAACTCAAGCTAGCAACCATTCCACTAAGGTCAGTAATAATAGTTGCTCCATTCCAGCAATGGGGTATCGACTTCATAGGTCCAATAAACCCACATTCCAGTAAGGGACATGTCTATGTCCTTACGACAACAGATTATTTTACCAAATGGGTTGAAGTAGTTCCTATGAAGAATGTTACTTCCGTAGTTGTGTGCACATTCCTCAAATAAAACATCATCACACGCTTCAGAGTACCAAGGAAGATCGTGACCAACAATGATACAAGCTTCTCCTCAGAGGAGTTAGTAGAATTTTGTTTCGACTACGGCATCACATTGTCCCATTCTTCAGATTACTATCCACAAGGCAATGAACAAGTCGAGTCATCCAATAAGAACATAGTCACGATTGTGCGCAAGATGGTTGAAACCAATCAACGGGCTTGGCACATTAAGTTATATGATGCTCTTTGGGTTGATATGATCACACCCAAGAGAGCTATCGACACTTCCCCCTTTGTTATCATATACAACACTGAAGAGATGCTACCCATCACTTTGGAGTCATCAGCTTTGCAGCTGGAATCTGCAATAGAAGATGAAGAGTTCAAGGATCCACTCAAATAGTGCATTCTATGTCTGACACAATTGCAAGAAGAAAGGGTGGAGGTTTTTGATAAAATCACTCAGCACTAAGAAAGAGTGAAGAAGATCTTCGGCAAGAAGGCTTGGAAACGAGACTTCGAGATCGAAGATAGAGTCTTGCTATGGGACAAGAGACATGAACCAAAAGGAATGCACGGAAAATTCGACTCCCTTTGGTTGGGCCCGTTCCTGATACATGATGTTGTAGGAGAGAATTCTTACATTCTCTCACATTCAGACAGAAGGCTCTTTCCATTGCCCTACAGAGGGCAATACTTGAAACATTTCATCCCTTCGGGGATGGGGTGAGTATATTGTAGATAATTTTTTGCTTTATCGATATGTTGTTATGTTTTTCCCCGTTACGTAAAGTATTGTCGTGTTTTAGGTGATTTCTTAGGAAGTCTTGTTTTAGGTGAATAAATAGGTGAGCCCCCAATAATGAAGGTGAAGTTCAAGTTCTTATATGAAATAGGAAATGAGTCCTAACTCCATTACCCAACTGATAAAGTACTGGTCTACGAAACTTGAGATTCTTAGTTCTCCTATGTCGTAGGTATCCGACATGGTCACTAGATGGAGCCTATGTTATACCCAAAATGAATTTTTTGGCATTCTGCTTAAATTGAGCTAAACAATGTAAAAATGCCATCGAAAGAATGTTTTAGGTCGAAACAAACATGAAGTCTTTGTGGGTTTCTGTCAAGGAACCTATGGTTAAAATTCTGAAAAAATGAAAATTAGGGTTTTACGCCCCTATTTTTAAGGAAACCCTTAAAATAGGACCTTCTCGGAAATGATTGAAAATAATTATGATAGGGTTAATTGCCTTCACGATCACACTGATCAAGTCAGAATTATCAAAAGACATCTTTTACTCTAGTGGGTCTATTCCTATTTTTTCAAGAACAAAGTTAGGAGCTTCGCAACCATTAATGGTTGATTGGCCAGTACCAGGTGCTAAAAACTAAACCTCAAAAGCTTCAACGAAGAAGCCATGGCTGAAAAGGTCAAAAATATGTTATAGCGAGGAAGTTTCTCAAAAAGAAAAAGGCAAAAATTTGGCTAACTCTGGAAGGTGCACATTTTGCTACCAAGGCAAAACACAATCTAAAGGTGAAAAATGTGCCCTTCTTGAAGAAAGGCACCCTTGGATCTCAGAGGGCAAATGTAAGCATTTGACATCTTCAACTCAGTCATCCTCTTCATTCTCATGCTGGCTCGACAATGAAACAATCAACAAAATCATTTGATTTAGGGATCATTGACAAACCGTCAACAGAGTATAGAGGATCCATCAACAATGAAGATGCCAAAACAGAGAGCTTCATAGTAAAAGCACCCCTGTTGGCCAAGGGCACCCCTCAGTTGCAGACACTAGATGAATCCATAAGCAAAAACTCTATACATGATATCTTTCCAGCTTCCTCCCAGCTACGTGATCAATCTGATAGTAGGTCCACAAGACACGCCAAATGATCACGAGTTGAGATCAAGCAAAAAAAGCCAAAATTGAAGAACTAGAAAGACAAGCCGGAAAATGGCTAAGGTATGGCTAAAAGCGCCCCTCTTGAGGAAAGGTGCCCCTCTTGAGGAAAGGTGCCCTTTCTTAAGGGCATCCAGATTCAACCAGAATCTTCACTGCCTCCTAGGATGACCTTCCCAATTGTGACCTGTCTTGTCAATGGAACTATCAGCAAGAAATTCAGACAAATCAATCATCTGATGGAGGAGGTCAAAGTCAAGCAATTCACAACATGAAGAAATACAGTCAAAAACTAAAAGCGTCCCTGTTGGCTAGGGGCGCCCTTTAGTTTGAAGGACCTAAACCTGCCAGCTTCAACTGAGAAGTCAATCATCCTGAACAGGACCAAGCTGGCTACCTGATGCATCGTCAAGTAGAGTCATCTGATTCATCTAGCATCGAGAACGTCAGATCAAAGCAAAGAGGGTCTGAAAAGGTCGAAATAAAGAACAGTCAATGAAAATCGACTAAGGCATTGTCAAAAGCACCCCTCTCAAGGAAAGGCACCCTTCTTTCTAGAGGCCTGAACTCAGTATTATGAGTTAATCCCTCCCAAGCATATCTCATCATGTTGATCCCACCTCAACAACAGAACTGCCAACCACTACCAGAGATCAACTGAGTAACCTGAATCAAAGATCAAATAGAGGCACTTCAGCTTGCAAAATGGACAAAAATGATCAACTTCAAGGATGGACGCCTAAAAGAAGTCAAAGCAAAGATGTTGACTTGAGTTAGTAAATTTGGAGCCAAAAAGAGGCCAAACACTCCACAATCAGTGGAAATCACCTTTTGGAACTCCAAATCAGACCTAAATCATGAGTTGTCTTCCATACTTAGTGGATCTCAACCCTAATCACCATATATTCTTGCTAGGCATCCCATTCTTCATTATTCTTTTTGCAGGTTGAAGGATAAAACATCAAATAGCTCCCAAGAACATGTTTTCAAGATTGGGTAGAGGTTTTGGACGGATCTTCAATATTTTGAAGATCATTGGTAGTAAAAGTATTCTTCCCTGAAGATTGTTTCCAGAGGCAGATTATTACAAAGTGGCAGTTTATAACTTCCAATCCATCTTCTGTCTACTTCCTCTATTTCTGTCTATATTTCTTTGCATATCACAGGAAACGACATATTACCTCAGATCTGGCCAATTGGGTATGATCAACACAACTTTTTCAACAAAACCCACATGTTGGATTTTTCCAGAAAAAGTAGCCCTGCTGCCCCTATTTTTTAGGGTTTCCGAAAAAAAGTCATAATTTTGAAGAACAGACAAACTGGGTTTGTTTAACTCTGAAGCACGAACAAAACCCATGTGTTGGATTTTTTCGAGAAAAATCACTTTCTGGTGCCCCACTACCTTTGCCACTGAAGAGCTCTTGCATGTTATAGAAAAACTTGTTTTTCCGAATTTTGACGATATGAGTTTGTTTAGAAAATCATTCTCAACGAAACCCATGTCTTGGAATTTTTCGTAAAATTTACCCCCGACAAGGCTATTTTTAGCAGTTCCAGAAAAAGTGTCAGAATAGGGTCGTGTGCACAATCAATCTTCAAGATTTTCAGAATGCAGTACTCCCAGGTACAATACAAGACCAATACGGTCTTATACCATGATTATTTGAAAACAACTGACACAAACTTATGGCAGAAAAATCCAGAGGTTAGTTCTGAAGACTTGGAGGGCATGAACCAAATTACATTGCAGAACATTGAAGAATCCGGTTTATTCCAAGCTGCATCCATTCCAATCACCTTACAGAGCATTGAGCTTGTAACTGCTTGCACCAAGCATTACAACCCTACTACAAGAGATATCCTGTCAGTGGACGGAAGAGTGATTTGCAACTTAAAGCCGAAGGACATAGAGACATGTTTTGCAATTCCACCATGCCCTACCAGGAAGGTCGTATCTATGACATAATGCAAAAAGGCATTCAAGGCTTCAAGGGATGAGTGTTCGCTTATAATAGCTGAACATTGGTTGAAAACAAAGAGAACCAATTTGCCCAAATTGGTTGGGAGAGGAGAATTCAAAGATGAGTACAGAGTGTTAATCACTCTACTCAGCAGAGTCATTGGACAAGAGGAGGGAAAATCCTTCCAGTCGTGGATGTTCTATATTATTGGAAAAATAATCAGCAGGAAAGAAAATTACAACTGGGCCTCTCTGATCAGTGACATGCTCCACCAACAATTTACTGGGTTTCTAGAAGAGCACTGTTTCCACATGTGTTCCTACCTGGTCTACCTGATAGCCTTCTAAGGCGATTTCAGAACACTAAACACTGTGGGAACCCTGGGTGTGCAAAAGGTCCAAGAGTACTTTCCTCACTTTGAGTTCACTCTAGCATAAAGGCACTTCAAGAAGATAAATGACCTTTTCACTATGCACACCGTGCGCAAGCTAGACCATGAGATGCACGTTTGTATTTCACCAGCAACTAAGGAAACAATGGTGGACTGGGTGGATTGGTTCATCCAATTCCCCACTTTCACCTACATACGCGTATATGGATAGAATGGCCACCCCGCCATGATGCCACACTACCCCTCAGATAGGGTAGTGTTCATGGAATTCCTAAGATAGTTAGCCGAGGTTCACTCTTACATTCGCATAAAGAAGAAGTCTGCTGCAAACTTTCCTTTTCAGATGGGATTCTACAAATGTAGGATTGCAACCGATGTTAGGTTGATAAGCCAAGAAATAGTGAGATTTAATATCAAGTACCTCATTGACAGGAGGTCATCATATGATCCTAGAGGCATCTTCGTAGCACATCTCGAACAAAGATCATCACATGAACCTTTCATGGAATATTTTTGCGTCAACTGCGAGGATGAGTTCGAAGTAAGAAGAAGGAACTACAACAGATTCAAGCTCTCGCAGATTGCAGAATTCATGTCAGAGGACATCGAGGGCTTATCTGATGACGAAGAAGAGGTCATTCTTTCTTCCTTCTTCACGGGTCAAGTAGATGCACAACCACTCGGTGAAGTAGACTGGTACACGAAAGAGAGTATGTCTATTGAGGAAATAACTGGTAGAGTATTTTGACATAGTCAACTCTACCTTGACAGTAAAAGGAAAAGGAAGGTAGTACTTCCCCGATCAGAGCCACCAACGGTTCAGTTTACACTACCTTCCTCATCTAGGAAGAAACCTAGATAAAAGAAGATGAGCATTCTTCCAGAAGGAATGTGGATGTCAGGGAGCACATGGGGAAGAAGAGGAATTGCTAGCACAAACCAACAAGAGGTACGGGTGGAGACAACCACCAATTTACCTAAAACAATTGAGTACGCTACAGCTACACCAGAGCCAATGATTGAAATAATTGATGCAGAGATGGAATCCATTATAGAAGAAGTTACAACAGAAGCAGTGCCTGTAATAGAAATAGAACCACTAGCTTCACCAACATCACAGAGGTCGCAAAGTCCCATTGATTTGGACTCGCCACCACAAGGCATTGCCACGACACAGTCTCGTTCTTCCAACATTCAGGGGACCTATCTTCCTCCTCCCAACGATGCTAGCCGAGATTCTATCTAGTTAGAAAGCTCGCTTGGAAGGAAAAGGGAAAGACCTTCTTATCAGCTTGACTTCTCTGAATTCCACCATGTCCCACAAGACATGCCGACAAAGAAGTTGAAGAAGCACACACATGTAGAGAGGAATGCAGAGAATGAGGTTGTCATAGAGACTGCTCCCCTGCCTGAAGATAAAGACATACATAATGTGAGGGTTGAGGATATCACGCTTTCAAAGGTGAACCTTGGAAAGACCATTCGATAGGTGGAGGAAGACCTTCTCGGAATCGCCTCAGCGAGCGTTAAGGAAAGAATGACCAAGGATGGACAAGACAAAGCAGCCTTGAAGGTTGAAAACCGTCAGCTAAGATTGTAAATTTCTAGCTTGATACATGACACTCCCAACTCCTCGGCCTTGCCTCAAGGACTATTGGATCTCCCAGCTGAAATAAACCATCATTAGTTGATCACATACGACAAACACTTGAGACGTCAAGTGGATGATTTTGTCATCAAAGGACGGTGTGTATTAGCAAAAGCATATTAGTTGAGAGATAGAGCACATGGTCTTCGATCAGAAATCCAGTAGTCAGATTTGAAGGCAGCTCAAGAGAGGCCGAGAGAGGAAGTGACAATTACTGATCTACAACAGGCATACCAATCAGTTACAACCACTGAGAACAAACACCATCTCTTTGATTGGAAAGAACAATTGGCATACAAGGTGAGATCTTATGATGCCAATTCAGTGGAGCTGACTGACTATAGACGCTTTGTTGCTAACATTATCAACTTTGCAAGAACATTGGTAATATCCTTCCCCAAGTTAGAATATCAACGGGAAGGAGGAGAATATGTTGAGCTTGAAACGGTACAGACGCGGTTTGAAGATGTCATCCATGCTTCTTTCCTTGAAGACCCCAATGGCTGCAAATTAGCCAAAATTGCAGCCATATCTATCCTGTTAGATGAAGCAACAACCCAATGCATAAACTATCAGCAACAACTTGTGACAGGTGAAGAAATGCTTAGACGCCACATAGTCATCTTGAAGAGCATTAATTTCCCAGAAGTTGAAGAGGTCAACGACTGGATATAGACTTTGTTGACCAGTGGTGAAGAGGTGTAAAGCACCAAGGAAGGACGTCCTACCCTCCAAATAGCAATAAATACAATTGAAGTCAACTTGATGCCCCTTTTCAAGTTGACTCTAGATCTCCACAGATCATGCATGTCAGATCCCACTAATCTAGGATGTCTAATTGACTCCCACGATTTATGGATCTCATATCTCCTTTAAAGGTGGATGTCTATTTGGAGACATATTTGTAATTATAAGTTCACTTTTAGTTAGGTGTCAGTCAACTGAGGTAGACTCCTAGTTTGAATTTTGTTTAGTTTCAGTTAACTGAAGTAGATTTCCAGTTAACTGCTTGCTCACCTACTTTTAGACATAGGAATAAATATTGCTGATTGGCAAGAACTGTTTGTTAACTCAAGGAGATTTTAGGGTTGCCTACTCATTATTTGTTTAACCTTTATTTGCTAAGAAAAATTACTGTGCCATTGTTGCCAGAGTTAGCTTGTTTATATCTATTCACTCTTGGATGAGAGTTCGTTGGTTGATCGTAATTGTGAATGATTTCGTGCCTTTGCTGTCCTGACCTTTGTAATTCTTTGGAGAAGCTTGAACAAATAAATCAGATGGTGCATGCTTGCTTGATCTAAATACTTGAGTCCATTCAAAGTCTTGTTTTCAAATAGTGCATTATTTCAATCTCCTCCTTGGACAGGTGTCGTCACCTCCTTGGACAGGTGTCGTCACCTCCTTGGATATTTTGTTATCGATCATTATCGTATGATGTTGTTTAATGATTTGTCTTGCAGCCTACACTTTGCACATGTGTCGTCACCTCCTTGGGAATCCTGTTAGACAGGCCATCGTTCCTTGTTGTTTCCAGTGAGTTGTTTCCAAGCCTACACCTCAGACAGGGGTTCCTCCTCCTTGGCAAGTCTCAGATCCAGTTTACCGTAAGAGAGTGTTTACTTGTATCGAGCCCTATATTGGTATATATCTGAGATTTCAGAACCTCGACCATATTCCATTGAGATGGAGGATTCAAGTGATCCAACCCATCCATTTCGCTCCTACGCCCTCATGCTCTATTTATCTTGAGGAGGTAGGATAGTTTAGAAGCTTAGTTAGTCGTAGTTAAGATCTGCGGAAACCAGAGAAAATCTTAGCTATGATGCATTGTGTTTATGCACCCTTGTGTCCTACCGCTGAGTAAAAAAGATAGGAACCTTAGTACCTCCCTTTTTTACATTAGAAAATTAGCAAAGAGAGATCTTCCTCTCTATAATCCGAAGAGCATGTACTAACACACTTGCAATAGCTGTCCATTTCTAATAAGCACTCCAAAGGTGCTAATTGAAACACCAACAAAGATCATAAAGCATTTGACAAGTGGTGATTGTGCATGTAGAAGCCATGCAAGATCAATGCATGATCCTATGATCCGACGATGAATTGGTCTCCCTAGGTAATACTCAATGTCAAACTACATGTCCTCAAAGCTCCTGCCCTATGCTAGAAAAACCCTCTCTCCTCAGATGGGAACCCACAGTACCTGGTGCACATCCTCCAGTGTGATAGTCATCTCTCTTATAGGTAGGTGAAATGTGCAGGTGTCCACATCCCATCTCTCAACCAACGCCATCAACATGGCATCGTGATATCGCATCGCTGGGGAGTGATAGGCCTAGTAGAGGCTTGTCTCCTGGAGGATCTGCACGTAGCTCCCTCTTTTGCTGATATGCATAAAATATAAAGTAATCTAAATTCCTATCTTTTTGAATCAGCTGGTAGAGGCAAAAGATTATAAAACCAAATACATTGCAGCTAAGGTTTTCTCTAGTTTTTGTAGATCTTAACTACAACTAGGCCAACTTTTATTATATCTTATTTCCTCAATAAAAATAGAGCAAGAGGATCTAGTAGAAATTTGAGAATGATTGATGATAAAATCTATCTTAGGATTCCCAAGGAGGTGAAACATTCTATTTGAGGTGTAGGATGAAATAAAGGTTATTGGAAACAAACATGAAACGACAAGCTATTTCTTAGGATTCCTAAGGAGGTGGAACACTCTATTCGAGGCGTAGGTTGAAAAGAAGATTACTAGAAACCACATTAAATGACAATCTTTATCTCTAAATTCCCAAGGAGGTGAAACACTCTATCCGAGGTGTAGATTGAAAGAAATATTATTGAAACAACAATAATACATCTCAGACAACAAATTGCATGATGAAACAAACACACAATAGAAGATCAAACCAAATTTCTATTAAACAATAACAAAGTGAACCAATACGAAATAGAAAAATTGCATGCAAGGTAGGCATATCAATTTGTTATTACAAGAAAAAGTTAAAATACAATAAGCAAGGTTGCTCTTATTTATAGAAGCTCAAAGGAGCAGGGAAACCTAAAATCTCCTTGAGTTAACATTGAGTTCTTGCCAACATGCAAGATTTATTGCTATCTAAACAAAGATAACCAAACAGTTAACTAGAAATACTACCTTAGTTAACTGGTCTAAAACTAAAACTAATTGGACTTGGCAACATGCAAGTATTATTGATATGAGAGTCAAATAATAACCAACACTAGTTAACTGAAACCTAATTGAAATTTTCACCTCCACCAAAAGATATCCCCGAGGAAGAGACAAATATGCATGAAATCAACAATCTGAACTCAAGAGTGATGTTGAGTTGACTACTGCCTTTGACTCTATCCTTGGGGAAAATCGTGCGATCTAACTGACTGTCTACTCCAAGCCATCATGAGCAATCATATCCTCCAGGAAATCGTTAACTGCATCTTCTTCATGAACTTTGATACTGTCCAAAATAATGGATTGTTTGCTCAATGTCTTCTCTCCATTTGTGATCAATCTCAGACATTCTTTGACCTCCTTAGCTGCCTTGTCAAAAATTGTTGACATCATGGAAAAATGATTCAACTTGGATGCTACAGGATCACCATCAAAGCCATAATGGACCAAACTCTAGAATTCTGCTTGCACGATACCAAGATCGATGTAGGTAGCATCATCATGAAGAAAATAGCATGGGATATGTGTGATGATTCTTCTTATGAGCTTGAAATCACAAGAAATATTTTATTTAATTTCAACCATCCTTGCTGGATGGATAACTTTAAGAAACCCCCCCTTAGCGAAGGTGTAAAATCCTGGAAAATCTTTCCTTTTATTTGAAAAAAATAGTAATTTTCCCTAGAGAATCTTATGCACATTATTAAAAAAATTGTAAAATCTTGGCGAATCTTAATGAATAATTGGTAAAAAATAATAATCACAGTGGCGAATCCTAGTGAATAATCACTAAAACGATTAATTATAATGGCGAATCTCTCCTTTAAAAATTTGCATAGTTGGTTGGCTTAGTTCCCCCATTTTTAAAATATTGAAGTAGGGGCTCGGGGCGGCAGCCATTGACGGGGTCAAGGGGCAGTGATGCTGCCCCCTTATGGGGGTCGAGGGTCAACTCACCCTCGCAAGGTTCGGGGATAGCGACCCCAACACACTCCTGTCGCGATACAGGCGGGGTTGAGGGGTAGAGCCCCTTGCCACCAAGCATAAATTCACTATTGAAAATGCATTGGAGCACACACGGATGAAGTGTTTTTCAAAAATATCACTTGAAAAGTAAGATTGAAAATTTTACCATCAATTAGCTTTTAAATCAGATGGCTGCAAGTTCATTCTGTGAGCGAATACCGACATGAGTGAACATCATCGGTAGGACACTTAGGGATGTCCCGCCGATACAACGATGATGACGTATGTCATGAAATATTGGCAACAATGAATGGCGGAGATCAAATTTCGGGCCTCAACAACCTTTTTAAAAGGCACGTGCATATAAAGTCATGAAATTGACTTGCATCTAATCGATGGCAATAAATAAAAAACCTATTCAAGGCTAAAATATCCCTAAAATGAAATGGTAAATTATTATTAGTGGCGATATTTCCCAAAAATTAATTGTAGGAATATAAAATTAATGGCAAATATAATTAATATCTGTAATTATAGTATAAACTACTGGCGAATCAGTTCCAATGATGCATCGTTTTAAAAAATATGCATTGGCGAATTAATCAAGACATTTTTTTTTTGTTTGTAAAAACTTGGCGATTCAACATCCTTTCTAACTTGTATTGTTCGCCATTTTTGGAGGTCTCGATTTCAAATATTCGCCAATTGGCGAAGATTCGCCACTAAATTATTCCCTGTTGTTGGTTGTTCTTGTTGACCTACATTTCATTTCAAATTCTTCGTATTTCCACTAACCCTGACACCTTCGGGCAAATTGCTCGCGGTCTTGACTCTAGATTTTCCCTTGGAAGAGGAAGGTAGTGGAGGATGTACAATTGGCGGCTCTAAAATCGAGACTACCTTCCACATCCTTTTGTTGTCCAAGAAAAGCATACTGGTCTTGACAACTCGGCTTGAAGCTACAAACAACTCGCCCATTTGTTGATTTAATTTGTCATGTAGAAGGGTTGTAATGCTTGATACATGCAATGAAAAACTCAAGATCTGACACTGTGATGGGAATAGAAGTTGCTGCCAATAATATGTAACGATCAAGATTCTTGACTACAGTATTGTCTATGCCTTCCAAAGTGCTCAATTTAATCATTGGATGAACATGGCACAAGTTATAGTCAAAATTTTTCAAGAAGTCATGAATCAAGATCAATTTGGTCTTGTATTCAATTGGATTGAATTGCATTGTGAAAAGCTAGAATTTTGACTGTAAACTTGGATATGTTCAAATGAATTTATGAAAAGGCTAAAAATAGCTTCTCAAGGGGCAATCTTTACAATTTTTTTTGAGAGGTGGGTTTTGTTAAGAATGTATTTCTAAGCTGACCTAGATCATCAAAAATTCAAAAAAATGACTTTTCCTTAGGCATGCAACGACTTTTCCTCAGGCATGCAATGACTTTTCAGAAACAAAAGCTACAGGGGTTGCAAGGGCTATTTTCCCCCAAAAACATATGGCATATGGGTTTTGTAGCTGCCAATGTGCTGATCAAACCCAGTTTCTTTGGTTTTTGATTTTTTTTTCCAAAAACCCTAAAAATAGGGGGCAACGGGGCAATTTTCCTAGAAAATTTTGGAACATGGGTTTTGTTGCCAACATTGTGCTTAATGAACCTAGACGATCATATCTATGGAAAACTATTGTTTACTTGGACATGCGAGAGAAAACCTAAGACAAGGATAGAAGAAATGTGAGGGGGAGAAGTAGAAGTTATATTTTGCCTTTGTAAAATGACGCTTCTAATGAAGACTGACAAGCATGTGCTGAAAAGATGGAGTTTGGAAAATTATCCCTCTGAGCAACCTAGATTTGGAATTGCGAAGAACACTGAAAAATCCCTCTTATAGTGCCTCCAAATCTTGTTTGCATGAGAAAATATGAGCTCGCCTTCAACCTGTGATGGAGAAAATGGACACCCAAGTGCTTTAATAAATAATTTTCATGAACGGAGGCATCACATGCAAGTTAAATCCTAAATTCAGGATGAAACTATCTTATTGGACCTCCAATTAGTCAATTGAATGAAGACTAATCCTTAAAATAGGTGCCAATCATCATGCAAAAGAGGAAGGACACAAAATTTAAGAAAAATAGAGCAATTTGCAGTTCGATTTGGAGGTGAAATTGAAGACTCATCATCAGTTTGAGTTCAGTTGATAAATCCCTAACTTTTAGGGTGGATAAAGCATGCACTTCAATTCAAAATTCTTTCAAGTCAAAGTTGACTTTGGGCACCAACTTCTCCAGACATTTTTTTTTTGAATTTTTTCCATTTTTATTCTTTGCAAATGTCATCGAAGCCTATGTTTGATCACTGTTTCTAAGTGACTGATAGATCTAGTAGATTGGCTGATAATCTTGTTGAAGAGCATGATCAAAACTGAAAAGGAACTTCTTGAGGTTGCAAACCCTAATTTTGACTTTTGGGCCATCAAAACTTTGGGCACCCCTGGCTAACATAGGTGCTTTTGTTCATCAAACAATTTTTTCAGGGATTTTCACCTTTTCAAACTAGATTTTCACCTCCCTTCAACCTGCATTTCCTGACACTTGACAAATCTCCTGAGAAAGCTGACAGATTTATTGCAAAGTTGGATAAAAAATGAACATGATATTCTAGAGGGCATAAACCCTAAAAATTACATCTGGCATGTTAAAATCTTGGGTGCCCCTGGCTAGCAAAAGCACTTTTATTTCTAGACAACCATTTTTACAACTTACTCCATTCTTCGTTCAATCTACAACTACCGACTACTAACAATTCCTCTAATCAAGCTGATATATTCAATGGAAATCTTGAAGAATTCTAAATAGGATGAACATCTTAGCAAACCCTAGCAACTACATTTGAGGGATCAAAATTCTAGGCACCCTTGGCCAACAGGGGTGCTTTTGTGCTCTGAACTCACAATTTGACTATGACAAAATCCTTATGTTTGACTCTTGATCTTGTCAGTTTGGCAACTCTGATTAATCCATTGATGAATTCGTTGTGAAGCCTGATCAAGTCAAAGACAAACATCTTAGATATCATTTGCTCAAAAAGCTACATTTGGTGCCTGAAAAGTTTGGGCGCCCTTGGCCAGTAGGGGCACTTTTCTCCACCAGTGTTAGTCAAATTTTGACCAATTTTATTTCCCTCTCCCTCCGTTTTCCATTTGATCTCCAAATTCAGGCGTTAGATAGATCTTCTGGATTGGCCGGTAGGTTCATCACAAAGCTAGAAGAATTTTGGAGAAAAATTCTTGGAAGTGACAAACCCTGAAAAGTTGATCTATGCCTTTGAAACCTTGGGAGCCCCTGGCCAACATGGGCACTTTTATGCTCCAGACAGAATATTTTTGATGATTTTCACCTCTTCAAAAATCCCCTCCATCATGAAGCATCGTTTCAAGAATCTTTCACCATAGAATCTTCTGTGATGTGTTTGAGGCTTAGATTTTGACACTTGGTATCTGGTCATTACCATTGTTGACCTCAAAGGTCCTAACTTTTCTCTTGAAAAAGTGAAATAGATCCACCAGAGCTAAACTGACCTTTTCTTGATTCTGACTTAACCAATGCGATCGTGAAGTGAAATAAGCCAATCAAAATTATTTTCAGTCAATTATGAAAAGATCCTATTTTTTAGGGTTTTTCCTAAAAGCAAGGGCCCAAAAACCCTAAATTTCAAAATTTTCCAGTATCTTCTAGACAGTAAACCCACAAAAATCCCATGCTTTGTTTGACCTAAAATTGAATTTTGATGATAATTTTACAAGATTTAGACCATTTTAATCAAAATGCCTTAATGAAGCAATTTTTTTGTTTTGGGTACAATAGATTTTAACCGCCAACCTATTGTCCTCAGTTCTATTTTTTTGAGTCTGAGTATTATAATGCCTTGTACATTCGAGAATTAGCTTTGGGCATTGGACGACCATGGGGAATGCAACTATCTCCACCAATCCACTTTCAACTACCCTCTACATGATGGGTGGTGGATTGGGTGCATTGAGTTTTTCCCTAAGTTCATTCATATTTACCTACCCGAGCTTGGTGTCTCCTATCTCAAGCATGTCACATGTTAACCCTGAGATATACTCATAACCCCGACACTTAATTCTTGCCATGCTAGGGCTGCTAGGGTTTGAATGGACTTTCATCGAGAAATTTGAAATGCAAGGAAAATAACCTTAAAAGCGGTAAGCTCAAAAGGAAAATATAAGGATGCAAATAGCTCAAAACAACCCTAGATTTTGAGGACGAGAATCTACATTGGCGTGCTCCCCTTCATCATGTATCCCAATGTTAATGTTGCAGTTGAAAAATGTTTCTTGCATGAATTTCCTTTTAATTCCCCGTGGGAAATGTGCAAGTAGATAGGCATTAAATGACATCCCCTTGTCATGTAGGCACATTTCGGCTTTCACATCACCACTCCATTGTAACCGCTTTTTAAAAAATTGAAAAGGAATGACTATACGAGTGGAGGAGTGGATAGTTCACATAACCTTGCAAATCATCGCTAAGGTTCATCCTTAGTTGTAAAACATCTCCTGCCTTTTAATAAGCATTGACAAGTTAATTGTCTCTCTCTGGGTAGTAAATGGGGAAGTTCGATGAACTTAACACAACCCCCCCCACACTATCTTGGTTCAAAAATAGACCAAAATGAGAGCTACAAAATTTTGTATAACTAGAAAAAACATTGCCAGTGTATTTAAGACAAACCAAATAGGTTTAATGACACGCAAAGGGGAAGTTAGACTAACCTCACAAAACACCACCCAAGTTATATTGTTCACTTAAAACATTGCGGACCCATGACTTAGCCAACATTTGGAATAGGCATATTTTCCAAGGATGACCAAAAGCTTAGTAACACTTATATCTCTAAATCCCTTGTAATCTCCTAGAGTTTTTCAAAACTACTAATAAATTTCTTACAAAATAAAAAACATATATATTTTTTCTCCCAAATACAAAAAATTAATTGCAACAATCGAATTTTTAATTATTTATAACTACATTAATTTTTCCAAAACATAAACTAGGGAGCATAAAAAATGCACCTTTTCATCAAGCATTTTTATTATGATATGTAGATGATTGTTTGCCATGTTATTCCACCCAAGAATCTATGCTTTTATAAGGATCAACATAGGCAAAGAACGACTTGTGTTTTATGATAACTTTTCCACATCATTCTTCATAGTTGACCTTTATGTATAGCAAAAAAATTCAAAAGGCGTATAGCAAGGGCATGGTTAACTTTCATGCCCAACCTCCTACACACACAAACTTTGCTGAGGATACAAAGATTAATTGAAATCTTCACACAATAGTAATCTTCTACAAAATAATTAAAATCTATAGACACCTACAATTGATCACATTCGGTCAATTTATCCCTAATTTTATCAATTTCCTATCCTTTATTTCAATTAAATAATATCCTATTATTTAGTTAATATTTAATTATCTCAACTTTCATTCTAATCTATTTCTTCTATTATCTCTAAATCTTAGCCTAAAATAAATAATTACCTTTAGTCATTTACCCCCATCCCTTATCCCTTCCCTCAAAAAATTAAATAAACAATCTATTTATTTAATTTACCCTCTCACATGTCCCATCCTTCAACCTCTTTTCATTATCCTAATCTAATCCTAGGTAATCTCCCCCTAAGTGGCTGCACACACTTTATCCATGATTAAGTGGGTTAACCCTCACCATCACATCATGCACATGGCCCTATGTACATGTGGCATGGCCTTGGTACCATGTCATAGGGGCTTTTTACCCTCAAGGTACCATCTTCTTCACATCTCACTTCATGGTGCCACTTGGCACCATCCCATGAGATGAGATGTCTTAACCATCCTCCACCCTTGATCCCATGATGTAATCCTAGTGCTCTATCCAAAATTCTAAAACCTATATATCTCACAGTTAACCATTTTATCGAAATATATCTCACTTAATTTCACTTGGACTGTCATTATACTACTGAAATAGTTAGTGAGCACATATCCAATCAATAATCTTGGGCAAATCTATTCAACAAGTGTCTCAACGTAGTTCAGTTTCGTTCGATTCTATGTTGGTTTGAGCTTTCTATGCGTTATCTTGAGTGTTTTGTTTGATCTTGTGTTTCATTTGATTTTATTGCAATTTCATTCACATTAAACACATTTTAATGAATAAAATCTTCACACAACAATTGTTCTCTTGTTTTAACTTGAATTGGGATGACTCCTCTTCAAATTGGCTTATGCCTTCAAATAGCTCAACAATAGCTATGGACACTGGTCACTTTCCACGCCACAAGTCTTCATGCCAATTTAGCTTGTAGCTTTTGGACGCCTTTGCATTTTTCCACGCTTAACTTCAACCCCTTCAATGCCTTTGATAAAATTATCTACAAACTTTAATGCATAGGTACATGCTTGTTTCTTTGTCCTGAAACCAAATTGAAATATGAGAAAATGAAATAAGCAAAAGAGACTTGACATGTAGCTTGATTCAATTATGTAAATATATACAATAGGAAGTGGTGGTTAAATAACCACTAATCACCCAATAACCAACATAATAACTATAAAATAGTTATGATTATGATGTGATAAAATGCTAACAACCACCACCTATTTTGTCAACGACACTCTCTTGGATTATGCAAATTATACTCAAGTTGAAATGAGTGTTTGGTGATAGTTTTCCCACCAAATTGATTTAAACCCTACTAGTGGACCTTAAGTCCTTACATATTAAAAGATTAATATATTGGCCAAGAAGATGATAAATCAATAGAATCCATTCCATGAAGTGATAAAGGCAAGTAATTTTCAATTCTAAGATAAGTGGTTTACCAAAATCAAGTTCATAAAAATTTCTTATCTAGTGCAAAAGCTAAGAGCAATGGAACCTATTTTTGCTCCAAGAGGTTTGAATAATCCAAAAAGTAGCCATTTTGAATAATTTTTTTAAAAAAATGAGATCTATTTTTAAACATTTTTCTATTCTACTTGATTTTGGCCCTTTAGAGTTGAATTTGACAACATAATAGTTGGACCTTTTCTTACATTACAATCTGATGTAGGGGTATCTAGGGTGAATAAGTAATCTGCATCCACCAAAAACAGTTTGACTTGGTTTTCATTTATTTTGATTTGATTTCAGTTTAATGTGATATTTTCGGTGTTGCAGATGGTTTTTAGATCTACATTCAAATCCAGTTGCAATGGTCAACTTTGGCAGAGGTTGAATGGCATTGTTGTCATTAATTGATAAAATGGCATTTATCTATACTAGTTTGAGCTGCATTTTGAAGTTTACTGCCTATTTCATCTTGGAGGTATTGATTTTGTTTCAAAAAGATAAATACAAAATATTTTATTCTTTGCAAGAATAAAGAAATTCAATGAGAATGTAAGATTTAAAGAGAAATAAAATCTCACACTACAAGGAATGTGAAAGGGAAAAATATGATTTAAAACATTTAAAAATAAAGTAGCAGATTGATGTTGAAGAGATTAATTTCCACACATGGCATATAGAAGAATTTAAATACCAAAAGAAGCAAAGGTCAAGCGCTTCATATTTAGTGTGCAGGAGTAAAAGAATAGAAGATGGGGAGAGAAAAAAGGCAATGATGAAAAACAGGAAACAAAGGTGCGAGGGGGAGAATGTCACGGGTTGTGCTAGAAGACCAAAAGGGAGCAACATTAGAGTAAATTCAACGCACACAAAATTAAGAGAAGTAGGCGCCACATCATCTTCAAATGGAGACCTTTGCAAGTTTTAAAATGAAACTATATGGGCAGATGAAGGGGCATGTTTGGCAAAGAGGCATGCAGCCTCAAGGAGGAGAAAATTGCCCGAATAAAAGAGAGGTTGCCAAACTACCTGTAACAGGCCACGTAGCATAGTGGAGGGGGTGCCAAGGTCTAAAGAATAAAGTGCATGCAGATATAAAAGGGAGGCGTGGGCTATATATGAGAAAATGAAAAAAATAAATTTAAGGGGCAACATTTTGAAGAAGGTGCACATAGGAAGAAATAAGGTTGCAATACTGCTTTGATAATTGCAAATTGAACCCATTGCATGGGCCAGGAAATCGTGCCTTATAAGGAGGATTGAATTAGCACATAAGGAGAATCAAGAAATAGGCGACTGGGAAGAGACTAGTAGGGGTCGTAGAATTGAAGAAGGGGAAATAGAAGTTGATAGGGAGATTAGGTTGTGCAGTATGAAGTAGAGTCAACTGAATTGATTGTTGATGAGTAAACAAGGTAGCACCATGTATTGATGATAATACAAGAACAAGCGAGGAGGAAAGTCGTCGCATATGCAAGCAAACGGAGAGGGTAAAATTGGAAGGCATAATTTAAACATAAGCATAGAGTAAACTCTGAGAATTGTAGACATTACAGTGAAATAAAGAAGTGGAATTTACCAATGTAATATGTCAACTGAAATCAATTTACTGAATTATGTTAAATTTGGATATAATTCAAGGTGTTGTCTATAGGTTTATGTGTTAATGTAATTCAAATTACAAATTAAATTTGAATTCAATCGAAAAATGAAATTGTCGAATTGAATTGTTGTCGAGGAAGAGGAATCATTTTGGGAGTTGTGTGTTTGTTGTGAGAGAGGGGAGTACCCTTTGCGCCAATTGGTATCAGAGTGAGGGGTTCTGAGTGTGTGGACAGACCACTGACCAAGAGGCAATTCGCATAAGGACCTACGAGTAGAGGAGAGTGAGAAAGTGGTAAGAAAGAAGCTCATGAGGGCTGTTGTAGGTAAGAGAAGCCACAGAGAATTTAAATTGCAGATTGAGTGTGATGACAGATTGCATGAGGTGAGAATTGTGGAATATTACAACAAACAAGATGGGATGGGTCGTGAGGAGACTCGTGTGAATACTATTTTGGGAGCAATATTGGGATAATGTGGAGAATGAGAAGTTTGAGAAGATGGGATAGATGGTTCGTGAAGAAGTGGGAAAGATCCAGACGAGGATAGAGAAGTTGGAGAAGAATTTTGGAAAAGGTGAGAGGAAAGTGGTAAAGAGGAGTGAGAAAAAGAGTGAGGACAACAACCTGAGTTGGATGGAGAAAGATAAGAGAACAACCCTAACAAAGAAGTTGTAGCAAAGACATGCCAAGAAGAAGGCATGAAGGAAGAAGATGAAAAGAATGAGCAAGAGGAAGCAAGTGCAACAATAGTAGCTGAATATGGCAAGAATGAAGAAGATTTGTTGTTGAAGATGTTGGTGATAGAGGACGAATGGATGAAAAATATTGCAATTGCAACAAAGGGAGAAGAACGAAAAGTTATAGCTGATGAAGATGTGGAAGATGTCATAGTGAAATTCGATGTTGCAATTACAAATGAAGATGAGGTAAATCAATTTTATGATATTTTGTTTTTAGATGAGGTGGTAAAAGAGATGGATAGAGAGCAAAAGCATGTTGTAGAAGTTGCGTACTTTTTTGTAGAGATGTGGAGGGTGATGCAGGTGATGCTTTCTTTCTATTCTTGTTTCAATTCTTATCCATTCTTTGAAGATAGAAAGAAAACAGTTGTAACGAGTTGACACTTTCCATTTTTAGATGCTTTCTAGGTTTTAAATGTTTATCTTTTTTAGGATTAGAAATAACGCTTGCATGTTGGCAAGCAGTAATTGTAAAAGCAAAGAAATTTTAGGGTTCCCTACTCCTCTGCTTAGTTATAAATAAGAACAGTGTTTACTCATTTTTCTTTAGCTGTGTTTGTGATAACAAAATTGCTGAGCTTATGCTTTCATGTTTGTTATCGATTAGTGTCAGTTCACTTTGTGTAAAGGGCAAGTTTGAATGCCTCCTTAGCTGCAAATCCTTGTTTAGTGCATGCGTTTTGTGTCAATTGTAATCTGGTTTTATCGCATGTTGTATGTATTTTGCCACAACTTCTTGTTTCAGAATTGTAACTTTGTGCCAGAAGTTTGAGTAAATAAAGTCCTGAGCGTGCTTTGCTGCCCTGATATAAAAATTTCAGATTTTTGTTTATTGTTTTGTGCCAAGAAGTGTGAGGAAATAAAGTTTTGAAGCTTGCTTTGCTACTTTTGATATAAAATCTCATATTTCCGTTATTGTGTAATACTTTTATGATTTCCTTTTTCAGCTTGCATTGAAATTCAGTAAATGTATGTTGAGGAAAGTTTATTTAAGTATCTTTGTTAGAAAATCAATCTCGTCCATTTCTAAACTCTCTTGCTTTGCGTTTACTTGAGAGGATATAAAATTTTTAACACAAATTAAGTTGTAGTTTTCAAGTTTCATTTAAAAGGAAAACCTCAATTGCAACATCTAGAGTTCTATAACCTTGTGTTCTCGAAGCTGAACAAAAAAGATAGGCAAAATAAGTTTAAGTTTTTGTTTACTTTCTTTATGCAACTCAACAAAAGAGGAAATTCTCCCTCCTAATTCGAAGAGCAATTTACTGCACATAGCTGTCGGTTTCCAAAACGCATTCCATAGGTGCAATTTGAAACGCCAACAATAACAATAATTTATTATTTAAGAATTTGATAGCTCTAACACGATAGGGAAAAATGTGATTTCAAAATTCAGTAGAGGACATCCATGCACAATGATAGATTACATGTGCTATTTTGAAAAATAAAGAAAATGTTTTGTAAAAGATGGGAATTTTGTTCCTTCCAAACATTCATTTCTGGAGTATTAACATATTGACTACAATGTATAAGATGCCGCTCACAGAAATATTAAGAGTCTGCGTCCCAGAGAAGCATAAGAATCATGGCAATTATAATCAGAAAATAAGTAGAAACAATCCCACTTATATATGCCTAAAGCGATTCTATGCATGAGTTTTTAATACCTGTAGAAATAGTTATTTTAGTATATCTTACTATGAGGTCGAGATTAGATAAACGGAAAAATGCCTTAGAGAGACTGAAGTTTCAATTTTCTGATATTTAAAAGTGTGAAAATACTAAAATTTTAATATGAAGAACCGATAGTAACTTGTAATCTGGTAAACAGCACAAACAGCTGTTGCCCACTGCTAATTAAAAACAAGGTTCCTAATTCCCGACTAGAACAATAAAAGCGATCTCCATGAAACGTAACCAATATTCATGATGAAAGAATAAAACTGAAGTAATACTTGATATTGGACCACCAAGGAAAGTGTTTTGCCAAATTACCAACAGAACTTCGCAACCGCACTAATCATAATGCTCCGAATTTTAATCATGAGGAATCTGGACATTCCATTAGCCAGGCTAACTTTATTAGCTGTTTATTGGTTTCATTTACTAGAGCACCTTAGAATTGTAACATTTAGATTTGAGTTAAAATCATTGGATTCATGTCATTTATACCAGCATCTTGTATCCAAACACCTGCTGTCAACTGTCATGGCAAGAAAGCGGTGCACCCTCAGATATGCTGACGAACAGATACATTTAGATTGTTACCATAGAATCTAAAATATTGTACAACAAATGGAGAACCAAGTCGCATTATTACAGTCTCTGTGTAGTTAAGCCGTTACAACGGAGCGGTCTTCAAGATCAAATGGTCTTGATAATTAAATTTAACTTGATTCCTTGTAAATTCAACCCAATTGACTGATATTATATTAGAATATATATCTAACTAAATCAGTAACTAATTTATAAAACTCTAACTCATTTCTCTTGATATGTTACCCCTGAATGATCTATCAATAACTAGGAAGTGCATGATTAAATACCTATGTTATTTAAGATAAGGGACACTTCAGATGCCCCAGTTTTCCAATACTTTGCCCTCAAACCATACCTAACACTAAAATCTCTTCTTTGACCTGGTGTACATATCAACTGGCAGAAATGCCACGTTATATTTGATGTCCTTCATATCAGAGACCTTTAAAATGATGCTCCTATCTGAGCTTCTGTTGACAAAAGCACCAACAGATCAAGGATGCAGGCATTTTGAATAATATCCATCAGGTAACATATCTATTGCTCGAATTCACACTTATTTTCTAGTACCCATCCAATGTAGAGAAGAAGCCATTCAGGAGAACGCCCTGAATCTAAATTCTTTACGAGTGAAAATCCCACTTCACCTTCTGAATATTTGTATACTTTAAGTAAACGGCATGAGGCTTCATGCATCAATTTCCAATGTAGCCTATTGCAGCATATATTCGTTGATGGTAAAGCCTTTGTAAACATGAATATTATTGTCTATTAGAGTTAATCTTTTCTACTGCATTGCTTTTTGCCCATTTAAGTATGATGTTTTTAGATGGCAGAATCTTCATGCAAATGACTGTTGTGTTTCTAAACCAAATAAATAATCCTTTGCACGCTGTCTACATTTTCTCACTAGTTTCTATTAGATTCCATCCTTCAATTTGAGTGATATCATCAACTGGAGAATATCTCTTGCTTGTCCAATCTTTCCTGCAGATTCATATAGATCAACAGCTATACCAAGTATATTAGCATCTGCTTCTATATAATTCTGAAGCTTTTCAAACAAAGCTATCCCTTCGTTTTTGTAGCCATTGTCAAGGTATATCTTCAACATTGTACGGTGACAAGCCAACTCACCTCTACTTCCTGCCTTTTCCATCTCCATGTAAAATCTGGCAGCATCGTCAACCAAGCCAGCATTTCCAAATGCAAAAATCAGCTGATTAAAGTGGATGGGTCCTGGGTGGAAACCCTTTCTTTTCATTCTCTCAAGAAGGTCTTCCGCTTCTAAAATTCTTTTACTATTTGTGTAAGCACAAATCAGTGCAAGGTAAGTATAGGAATCTGGAGAGTAGCCTTCATCCTCCATTTCATGAAAAACCTCCTCTGCTTTGGTATACAGTCCTGATCTAGCATATGCATCCATCAAAGTGTTGTATGCTACCTGAAATTACAACAATACCAAAGTTTTAGAGCTCATGAACTGTACTATATAGAAGCCTTGTAAAGAGACAACAATTTGCTAATGCATACAGTGAAAATCTTATGCCTGTGAAAAGTTCAAATGCACAATCTTTGGAAAAGAAGTTAATTTGTACAATCTTTTGACTAGGCCTAAGACTTGCTTGGCTTTTACCTTAAAGTAAGCACGCCATGCCTTTCCAATCGTTACTGGGTCCCACCCACCATATTAACATTTGTAATAATAATTTAGAGATGGACTATTTTAACCTCATGGAACATTGCTCAAAAGTGACTTAAAAATATTGTCATCAAGCAGAAGCTAAAAAAATGTAGCAATTAAATGGTGCTTGTGCTGGATAAATCATTAAGCAATGGATAATAAATCAGATATAACTTCTTTGTTTTCTTTTGGCAAATTAGAACTATATATTGAAACCAAAGTTAAAATGTACAGCTAATCCTAAAAAATAATCAAGTGGAATAGAATCATACCCCCAAAACCTAATTACTTGGCTCCTTGACAAAAACTGTACCAATTGAAATGAAATACAGCTACATACACAGTGGCTGCAAAAATCTGATTGCAAAAAAATAGAAGATGAGGCAATCCTTCAGCTTGCTGACACATAAAAAATTATATTATTCAAGTTAAATCAAAATTCAATGAGGAAGTGCAATCAAGCATCATCACCGGTACCAAATCTGGTCAATGCATGAAGATAATCAGCATCTAATTATGAAGTGACTGAATCAGATATGTAGGAAGTAGTTTTCACCATAGCAAGATGTAGCTTACAGATCTAAGGGCTATTTTTAACCCTATGTTTATTGCTCATTTTGATAAAATGAATACATGAATTAATAATAGATATGACCATAGTTGGCTCACTCGCCAAAAACTCGCGAGTTTTTTTTGCAAACGAGTTTTTACGAGTTTTACTTGCAGAAAGTATAGACCGTACTTTTTCGAAAAACTGGCCAGAAAAACTCGCGAGCGACCTGTGTCTTGTGTCCACGGCCAGCCAAAGCGTCATTTTCATTTCATTTTGTCACTTGTTTTCACTCTTAGTAGAGCAAAAACCTTGTCCAAAGCATTTTGCACCATTTATCTGTGATTTTGCATCTAGGAGACGAGATTTGAAGGGGATTTTCATCAGATTTCAAAGGCAAATTGGATTTCCAGGTAGATTTTCTAATTTTTCTTGTTTTTTTTCATTTTTTCTTGTTTTTTGTTGATTGTATGTTTAAAAAACATCATGAATGAACTATAAAACAAATTCAAATACATTAATATGTTTACAAGAAGATTTAGATTCAACAAAACAAGAATTTGTGACACTTTTTTCTGATTTTTTTACATATTTTGCTGATTTTTTCATTTTTTTCAAATTTTCTTCAAACCCTAGTTATTTTTTGTAATTTTGATTTTTCTTGTTTGTTGAAAACATGTTTAAATTTATATATTAGCTTAATTTGTTACTAATTTAAAGTAGTTTTCTAATTTTTACATTTTTTTCACATTTTTTTTTAACCCTAGTTTATTATTTTCTTTTTTTAATCCATTTTTTTGGATGAAAAATTGAAAATGTTTAGAGTTTAGACTTTAGAATCTTAAATTAGTTTACTGTTTAGAATCTTAGATTAGTTTAGAATCTATTTTGAAATTTTCAATTTTGATTTAATCTAATTTAGCTTGTTTTTAAAATTTCTATCAAAAAACTAACAAGTTGTGATTTCACTTTGTGTGTGTACTGTGTAGGTAACAGGTTAATTGATCATGGCTTCTGAATCCGCTTCTACCCCTACCTCAGCCCAATCCGTGCCTGGGAATGGGGAATATGTAGGCACTCGTCCAAAAGGAGCTAGAGATCCCGCTTGGAGATATGCATATGAAGGACCAAAACCTGGATCAGTGTATTGCATTAGATGTAAAGAAATTTACCGTGGAGACATCGATCGCCTCAAATACCACCTTGCAGGCATCCCTAGACGTGATGCTAAGGCTTGCATAAACACCAATGAGGAAATCAAAAGACAAATGAATGCAATACTTTCCGCTGCAGAAGAAAAAAAGATGCAAAAAGTGAAGGCAAAAGCAGCAATGCAAGCTGCCATAGCTTCTTCTCAAGGTGTTGCAAGTGCAGTCAACCTTGACTCACTGTCAGATGATGATGTAGTAGCCGATATAGTGGGCTCTCTTCGTGGTCCATGTGTGCGAAGGCAACCCACCACCACCGCTGTAATGTCCCTTCCCTAGGCGTTTCGGATCTAAGCAAAACTTGACCTATTACTAGGGTTCTCGTAGGTCAGCAGTATGGATAGGGGACCCATTCTGGGGTTTTGGAGCCTTGCTTGATGCCTTGAGCCTTCAGTTTGGGCCAGAGGGTGAATTTAGAAATAAATTGGTAATATTTAAGTTATCTCTAAAGGAATAGTAAAGTGGGTGAATAGTAACTGAAAATTAGAAGGTGGAATAGTGAAAAGTGCACCCCCTTGTGCCATGAAGCCTAGAGACATAACTTGAGGCTCTTAAAAACAACTTACAATGATCAAAATGAAGGCCTTAGTGAAAACCCACGCCTAGCTTAAAGGGGCCAAGTAATTTATTTAAAATTACAAAAAAGAACTCATGTTGCTAAGTTAAAAGAAACCCTAAAAGGGGCGCCCACTTTGGGGAATAGTGAAAAGTTTATAAAATGAGTTTGAGGTTGCCATTTGACACATCTAAAGTTATAATTTTTCAAAGCAGCTTGCAAGTTGGAGCTCAAGGAGGGTTTCTACATGCAGTTTGGCCTTCCAGGAACGAAAACTCTTGGGAGAAGGGAGTGTTGGACGTAGCCCCAGCATTCTAGAAGTTAGAAACAGCTTATAAAGGTTCTTTTATTAGTTTGGCAGCAAGATTTGATGAAGAAGATTGCAGATCACTCTATTTTGAGGGCAGAAATTTACATCAGATTGCAGATCAGTCTTTTTAGAGGGCATTTCTACCATCTTACAACAGTTACACAGTCAGCCGCACCTCCGTTGGGCATTTGGGCTTCAAACCCTAGGTGTCAAGTGGAAATTTTGAAGTTTTGGAGCTGAAAACTCACCTACAACAATGGCAAAACTCCTCTCACCTGGAAACAAACTGGGTAGTCATTTTTTAGAGTTGGGAGAGTTCAAATTGCTGTCACAAGGTTATATCAGACCCGATATTTTATTTGCAGCCCTGTAATAATCCATTTCCAGGTCTTTGGATGAATGGGTATGTTGTATTTAGCCCACGTCTATGTAATTTCAGTCTTTCCTTAATTGAATCGTTGTATGCCTTGGTTATTTTCAATTATCAGCATTGTATATGTCTTGTTTTTTTGCATAAAACTCAAAAACAACAAAAAAAAATCAGAAAAAACGCAAACACAAACAAAACAAAACATCTCCTATACGCTGGTCAAAGTCTTCTTGAAGGGACAAACTCAGAAAAATCAGATCAGATTGAGGAAGGAATCTTTCAGTGGTTTCAGAGCCATAATCTTGTCAGCCTGTTGGGTAACGATTGCATTCAATTGGTGTGAAATCAGTTGTGCACTAGTCAGTTTGGATTTGGTTTTCAATTGGGACAGCAAAAAAGGTCATCATGGCAAAGTTGTTTGGCAATAAACAGGCATGGAAGGAAATTGAGCAAACACAATACAAGACCATATGAAAATTGCAGCGTTTAAATGATTCACTTTCAAGGTTGGGACTCTTTAAAGGATCATCCTTACTTTCTACTAGCAAAAACCCAACACCACAAGACAAAGAAGCGGTGGTGATTAGCATATTTGAGGAGTATAGCATTCTTCCTCAACGTGTTAAGGAGAATTTTCCTTTCAAGGAGTACATGGACATGCACCCGAATCTTTGCCACAAGACTAAGCATGCAAGGAAGGAATATCACACTATAGCTTATGAATTGTTTAGAGAATCTTCACATATGGTTGATACAACTCTTCATGAGAATGATTGGGTGTCTTCAAGTTCCAATAAGGTGTGCAAAAATTTATATGATGAAGTTGATAGACATGCTGATTTGAATCAAGAAGGCATTAGGACAGCCTTGGGTAATGATTTGTCTACATCATCCTTGCAAGAGGTTTCACAAGGGGCTCCTACATTAGAGGCTAGCATAGTTCATGTCAGTGCTTTGGATAGCAATGGTATGGGCTCTTTGGGTGATCATAAAACATCTTTTAGTGTGATAGTTGATTCCAACAATGTCACATCACCTACATATGAAGAAAAATCAAAAGATAGCAAAGAAAGCATGGGGAAAGGTGAAGAGTTAAATGTGCAAGAACAAGAAGATGTGTTACCATTTGATTTGCATCATAAGGAGAACAAAGATGTGTTTCAAACTACCTGTGAGGATAAGAAGAGCAAAATTCAGTCATCATGTGAAGACCATAGACTGAAGGAAGAAGAATCACATGGTTTTCATGTTGAGCACGAAGATCAGCCGCTTGAGAAGGAGTCTCTATGTACCTTGACATCACATCCATTGGTTGATGATGATGGAACAACTTGTGGATCCCTGACCATCAAGAAACATGAAGGAGAGATCATAATTCCTAGCGTTGTACATGGTATGGCAGCCTATAATAACCTTGGGTCCCCTAATTTTACACACATTTTTACAATCGAAGAGCATTTGATGAGGATGTTTGAAATTCATTGCATTGAAGAGCTGTTCATAGAGAGTAGGAGGTTGCCAAATGGGAAAATACTCCACTTTGACAATGTGTGGTTCGTCATAAACCTTACACCATGGAGTTGGTGGGAATATAAAAACAGAGCCGCCATAAAGATGGAAGCATCTAGCAGGTTTAGGATACCTAAACCAGCTAAGGAGACATATTATGTTCAGCTCACTACTCCTCCTAGACCAGCACTTCTTGAAGAGTCACCCACTATGAAGAGAGAAGCGGGAGAAGACAACCAAGGCACCTTGGAAAGGTATGATAAGCATTCAGATTTTCTGAGTTTGAACAGCAGTATAGCGTTCTCATGTGAGTTTGAATCCAATGAAGGTTGTGCAGATAATGATCCTAGTCATGCTAAGTGGGAAGATAAGTATGTGATGGGAAATTCATTTTGCCAACATCCTATATCAGCAGATGTAGAGAGGCACGAGTCTATTGATATGATGCCAATTCACTCTTATCATGATAATCCCTTGTTTGAATATGTTGATGCACATGATGCTACAACTGAGATCTTGTGTGAGGAAGGCAAGCCCTATCATTCACGTCCCTTGATGAATTAGCTAAAGGTGAAGGAGGATATGATCATGGCTGCCTTATCCCATTTTAATCACATTTATGAGATGGTGGCAGATTTGTGGGGGGGAAATAGGCCCCAAGATCGTGAAGTGTTGCAAGAAGCTTTGATCGAGATGAAAAACAACTATGTGCACCTTCTTGCAGATAGAGATCATCTCCTCTCATTTGCATCGAGGACCATGAAAGAGAAGTTAACTCGCAGCCATGATGCCCATACTCTTCGGTTGGGAACACATTTAGTTAATGATCCTCCACCCACAAGGGAAGAGAGGATAAAGCTCTATGAGGACTTCACACGCAAGCATGTTGCTTCTTGTCCTTCACACATTGATGATCACGAGACAGTTGAGACACTACACTCAGTGCTCCCATGTGAGGATCCAATCATTTTGGTTAGTGAGGAGATTGAGCATATGGAGGACAGAGATCACAATGCGATTGGAGCTACACAACTACATTGACGATGGTTTGGTAAAGAAAAGAGGCTTGCATTGTGAAGATTTTGAGGGCTTTGATGTGACTATAGCAGGTGGACTTACTATTCTTTGCAAGAAGAAAGTAAGTAAGCTTAGCATTATCTTTGATGAGTATACCCTTTGTGAAGACTTTTATGTACTTGATTTGAAGAGCAATGAAATTGTACTTGGTATGCAATGGCTACATTCTTTACAAAGGGTCATCCAAGATTTACAAGAAATGGAGTTGAGTTTCATACATGATGGGAAACAAGTGATTACGAAAGTCCTCAAGTGTACCTTGCTTCATCAAATAGCAACCAAATCAATGATATCTTTGGGTCATGATGTGCTTCATGAAGACCTACCATTTGCATATGAAGAGGCTTGTATTGAACCAGCATTTGATGGTAAGCATTTGAATGTTGAAATTGATGACAAATTTATGGATTGGCATGACATTATACCTGATTTGTTTGAGGACAACAGTCCTATGGTTTTGCATTCTCATCAAATAGACATGCTAACACCTTTGGATGATAGTTACTTGTGGTCTACTGATGATGGCATACAAAATTGGAGTGTTGGTTATGGTAATTATGTTAAAAAACAGGGCACTACACAATCTGATTTTGTATATCAGACCTTTGAGAATGTGGAAAAGACACAAGAGAAGTGTAACATTTGGCTAGCGAGAGCAAGGAAAGCTAAGCTAATTGTTTGTCAAGCAAAGCAACATCTAGAGATGGTAAAAGGAATGAGGCAATCAGCTTTGTTTGATCATCATGGGCCAGCCATTGATGACATGCATGTGTGTGGCAATGTAGATGGAGGCAATTCAGATCTGCAAGGTACATTGGTTCCTTTTGATAGGCTGGGTCAAACCATTGAGTTGACACCATTTTATATTGAGGATGTGATACACTACAAGGATAGGATCTATTTAGTCCCTAGGTCGAAGCTTAAGGAAAAAATTCTACGTGCCACCCATGATACACCGTTAGCAGGACATCCTGGGTACTTCAAGACATACAAACAAGTGCGTGAGAGATTCTCATGGAAGGGTCTCAAAGATGATGTCCTACGCTATGTTCGTGAGTGTGTGACTTGTCAGCAGAACAAGTCAAAGCATACTTTCCCAGCTGGACTTCTGCAGCCATTGCCTATTCCAGAGCAGAAGTGGGAAGGTATATCGATGGATTTCATTACTGGTTTTCTGAGAGTTCAAGGGAAGGACTGCATATATGTGGTTGTTGATAGATTGACGAAGTATGCACACTTCTTTCCTATTGCAGCCGATTTCACAGCTTCACAGGTGGCAGAGTTATTCTTCTGTGAGGTATTCCGACTCCATGGACTTCCCAAGACCATTGCCATTGATCGGGATAGTAGATTCATAAGTATATTTTGGCAGGAGCTATTCCGACTTACCGGTACAGAGTTGACCCCCAGCACCAATTACCACCCTCAGACTGATGGACAGACAGAGATTGTCAACAAGTGGGTGGAGGGATATCTGCGTAATTATGTTTCGGGCCAGCAGAGAGCATGGGTGCCTTGGTTATATTTGAGCGAGTATTGTTATAATACTACGCATCATATGTCTATTGGCATGACTCCCTTCCGAGCTTTATACAACTATGATGCTTTATCGTTTGTGGATTTGGCGATAGCAGAGCGCCTAGAGCTCGGGAGTGGCTTCAGAACAGCGAGGATATCCTTAAGGCACTAACATTCAACAGGCACAGAATCAACAGAAGCTTTATGCAGATCGACACAGGATTGAAAAAACCTTTGAGGTTGGTGATATGGTTTTTCTACATCTACAGCCCTACAGGCAGAGTACACTCAAGAGGAGTGGGGCTGAAAAGCTCAAGCCGAGATTTTATGGACCATACAGAGTCCTTCGGAGAATTGGGGAGGTTGCTTATGAGCTTGAGCTACCCTCGGAGAGCAAGATACATAATTTTTTTCATGTGTCTTGTTTGAAGAAGGCTTTGGGGCAACATATTACTTCATCACCAGATTTGCCTCCCTTGGATGAGGAAGGCCGGTTGATACTGATACCTGCAGAGATTCTTGATATGAGGGAGAGGAGGTTGAGGAATAGAGTTATCAGAGAATATTTGGTGCGATGGAAGGACTTGCCATTGGAGGATGCCACGTGGGAAGGAGAGACAATACTTTAGCACCCAGCTTTGCAGTTGCTTGGGGACAAGCAATCCCGAGAAGGGAGGACTGTAATGTCCCTTCCCTAGGCGTTTCGGATCTGAGCAAAGGTTGACCTATTACTAGGGTTCCCGTAGGTCAACAGTATGGATAGGGGACCCATTCCGGGGTTTTGGAGCCTTGCTTGATGCCTTGAGCCTTCAGTTTGGGCTAGAGGGTGAATTTAGAAATAAATTGGTAATATTTAAGTTATCTCTAAGGGAATAGTAAAAGGGGTGAATAGTAACTGAAAATCAGAAGGTGGAATAGTGAAAAGTGCACCCCCTTGTGCCATGAAGCCTAGAGACATAACTTGAGGCTCTTAAAAACAACTTACAATGATCAAAATGAAGGTCTTAGTGAAAACCCACGCCTAGCTTAAAGGGGCCAAGTAATTTCTTTAAAATTACAAAAAAGAACTCATGTTGCTAAGTTAAAAAGAAACCCTAAAAGGGGCACCCACTTTGGGGAATAGTGAAAAGTTTATAAAATGAGTTTGAGGTTGCCATTTGACACATTTGAAGTTATAATTTTTCAAAGCAGCTTGCAGGTTGGAGCTCAAAGAGGGTTTCTACATGCAGTTTAGCCTTCTAGGAACAAAAACTATTGGGAAAAGGGAGTGTTGGACGTAGCCCCAGCATTCTAGAAGTTAGAAACAGCTTATAAAGGTTCTCTTATCAGTTTGGCAGCAAGATTTGAGGAAGAAGATTGTAGATCAGTCTATTTTGAGGGCAGAAATTTATATCAGATTGCAGATCAGTCTTTTTAGAGGGCATTTCTACCATCTTACAGCAGTTACACAATCAGCCGCACCTCCGTTGGGCATTTGGGCTTCAAACCCTAGGTGTCAAGTGGAAATTTTGAAGTTTTGGAGCTGAAAACTCACCTACAACAATGGCAAAACTCCTCTCACCTGGAAACGAACTGGGTAGTCATTTTCTAGAGCTGGGAGAGTTTGAATTGCTGTCACAAGGTTATATCAGACCTGATATTTTATTTGCAGCCCTATAATAATCCATTTCCAGGTCTTTGGATGAATGGGTACGTTGTATTTAGCCCACGTCTATGTAATTTCAGTCTTTCCTTAATAGAATCGCTGTATGCCTTGGTTATTTTCAACTATCAGCATTGTATATGTCTTGTTTTTTTGCATAAAACTCAAAAACAACAAAAAAAAATCAGAAAAAACGCAAACACAAAAAAAACAAAACATCTCCTATACGCTGGTCAAAGTCTTCTTGAAGGGACAAACTCAGAAAAATCAGATCAGATTGAGGAAGGAATCTTTCAACCGCCATGCCTTCATCTTCCTCTACTAGAGTACTAGGGGCAGGATCAACACAGACACCTAGAGCCACAGGTTCACACATTGGTGAATTTTTTGTGCCTAGAAACACACCTGGTGCACAACCTTCTTTAGAGGCAACTGGGTGGAATAAGGAGGTGCGTGAGCATGCAGATGTTGCTTGTGCCGATTTTTGGTACTTCAACAACATCCCTTTCAATGTGGCAAGCTCACCTTATTGGGACAATTTGGTGACCGCATTGACAGTTGCAGGGAAAGGCTACAAAGCGCCTTCGCGCAAGGAATTGAGTGGAAGGTTAGAAATTAGTTTATGTTCTTTAATTTAATTTTATGTTTCTTAAGTTTAATTTATGATTAGTTTAAGTTATTTTTTTGTTTACAAATTAAAATTGTGTACTTAATTTCACTTTGTACTTGTCGGTTGCTTTCTAATGCTACTGAAAGGGCAAAGGCAGTGATACAAGAACAAAAATAAGAATGGCAACAATATGGCTGCACTATTCTTTCTGATGGGTCGACGGATGGAAAAAACCGTACCATCATAAATTTTTTGGTTTCTTGCAAAAATGAGGTGGTGTTCTTGAAATCCGTAGATGCCTCCAACATAGTAAAAAATGCAGAAAATTTGGCTAGAATGTTGGAGCAAGTGTGCATGGAGGTTGGGCTTGAAAATGTCGTGCAAATCGTAACTGACAATGTAGCGGCATATGTGGCAACAGGAAGAATCCTCCAAGATAGACACCACACAATTTTTTGGACACCATGTGCTGCCCATGTCCTTGACCTTCTTTTGGAGGACATAGGAAAATTAGATTGGGTCACACCGATTGTAGAGGATGGAAGAAGGATCACTAAATACATCTACAATCACCCTTGGGTTCTTAGCTTGATGAGGGAGCACACCAACGGGAGAGACTTGGTGAGACCTGGTGTGACAAGGTTTGCAACGGTTTTCTTAATGTTGCAAAGCATTCTTGGCACATTGACGGCTTTGAAACAAATGTTTGTGAGTCAATCATGGATAGACTCACCTTATTCAAAGAAGCCGGAAGGAGAAAAAGTTGCAAGCATTGTCTTCGAGCCCCTCTTTGCACAAAGAGCAACAGAGATTGTGAAGGTAACTTCAAAACTTTGAGTTTGAATCTAAATTCAAATTGAATATTTTCTTAAAGTTAATGTCTTTCATTGTAAATTTGTAAATTACTAAATTGTAACTCTAATAGGCTTTTGCATTTTAAAATTTATATTGTAGGTGTCAGAGCCCTTGGTTAGAGTGCTCCGTTTGGTGGATGGGGATCAAACCCCAATGGGTTATCTTTATGAGGCCATGGATAGGGCCAAGGAGGCTATTAGAAATTATTATAAGGGGGACAGCCTCAAGCTTGATCCCATTTGGGAGATTATTGATAGGAGGTGGAACAATCAACTCCACCAACCTATCCATGCAATAGGCTACTTCTTGAACCCCCGTTTCATCGATTTAGGCACCTATACAGATCTGAAATATACCGGCCAATTTTTTCATTTTGTTACATAGCTAAGTGCACCCATTAGCATTAGTGTAATCATAAACCAGCTGAAGGGAACCCTGGACATTCTGATCAACCCAGATCCCTGCAAGGGCAAGGTGAGAGCATACTCGTAGGGGATTGTTAGCAATAAGGACTTGCTGAAAATAACTGAAAGGAAAGCAATCACTCTACCACTTATTCAGTGGGAGGACTGGAAATGAAAGTACAATACTGAATTCAAAGATGCAACTCGACCACTTATTTAGCGGGAGTAGGTTGACGGCTTAGCCGATCAGCAACATGATAATGCAGTACAGTAAAGTAATAGGTGGCAAGCCAACCTCTTCCACAATCGTGGGAATTACAGTGAGTTAAGTATGAGAGATGAATGGCTGACTGTACTACTGTTCAGCTTACAATATCAAAGAGAGCCTACCAAGCATACGCGATTAGACAATATATCATGCTGCAATAATTGTAAAGGACTTTTCTATACTCTTCTAAACTTCCAAGGCTTAAACTCAACTCCCAAACCCCATTTTTTCCAATCTGGTTATGCAGACCTGCACTGAAACTGCAGAATCAGCAACATAGAGAATCACTAAAATGAAGATAACTTCTTCAAAACACACCCAAACTTCATGAAGTAAAATGCAATATAATCTAGCACTGAAGGCGCCCAAGATGAGAACATAAAACAGACTCAAAAGACCACTAATTATTTGGCACGCAAAACCAAGCAACAACAGAAAGGTACGGCCCAAGAGAAGGCGCGATTTGCTCTATAAAATCCCACACTTGGATATAAATTCTGATATTTGGAGGAAGGGGTCACCTCAACCTTCCAAATGCATTTACTCAATACCCATAAGCAGAATAAAATCGTCCATAAACATATGATTGATTATCTAGATCAGCCACAGGCAAAACAACAACTGTGAAAATAATAGAAATACATGAACTCAAACTCCAAAATGCAAAACAGTACACTAGAACCCTACTCTCAACTAGTTGCTATATTTCAAGCAAGAAGCCAAGCCTAGCTAGGAGGTATGCATCCATCGAAGCAATCTAATACCATTCCGGTAGCATAACTTTGCATAAAATTCAAGATGAAAACCATGAAGATGAGCACTCCCTTATATAACATTTGAAGAACATCTTAGAAGCTTCCAGAAGGTGCGCTCCACTCAAGGGTTGCCCTAATTCCTTGTTTGACCATTGACCCAAGAAGTGGCGTCCCTTTTTCCAAGGTAATTCCACGTTTTTCACTTTTTCACAAGCTTCCTCAAAATGGCGTACCTTTTTTTTCAAGTTGTCAATTATTTAAAAAGGTACATATTTCACTTAACCTTTTTAGGATGAGGCGCTTACCCATAAAAATCCCCCTTTTGATAAATAACTTAAGTTGTAAAGTTAGGCCAAGGGGCTATAATTAAAATAAAACATTATTTTAATTAAAACAACTTATCTCTCCAAAAATACATCCAGGCGCTAATTCTGACACAGCCAACTGAACCAACTGAAGAGGTAAGCCAAGAATACTGAAGCCAACAAGACCACTGCCAGAAATAGAATTTACTAGAAGTAACTCAGATCATCATGCTAGATATACCAACGCGAAGTTCTCTGAAAACCCAGAAAGGAGCTGCCAACCAAACACCAAGATTCCAGAAACACACTCCAACCACAGCTGAAACTTCCTCCTAGAATATAGGGAACCCTGATTCTGCTTCCGAATAGTCTATGGGTCACCAGGATAGACTAACGGCCAACTGTCGGATCACTGTTGAGGAGGGGACATTACAGTCCGCCCTTCCCAAAATTGCTTGCCCACAAGCAACTGTAAACTAGGATGCTGCAAGATTTCTTCATTCTCCCAAGTGGCATCTTCTAACGGTAAATTCTTCCATTTCACCAAATATTCTTTGATTGTCCTTCTCCTCAAAGAACGTTCCCGGGAATTGATAATCTCTTCAAGAACTAGCACCAACAACCCTTCCTCATCCAGTGGGGGAAGATCAGATGAAACCACAATGTTATGTCCCAACGCCTTTTTGAGGTGAGACACATGGAAGACATTGTGTACTTTACTGCTCGGCGGTAACTCTAACTCATAGGCGACTGCACCCACCTTTCTGATGACTCTGAAAGGTCCATAGAAGCGGGGTTTTAGCTTCTCAGCTCCACTCTTCTTGAGAGTAGATTGTCTGTATGGCTGAAGGCGAAGGTAAATCATGTCCCCCACCTTGAAGGAGCGCTCAACACGCCGCTAATTAGCGTACAACTTCTGCTGATTCTATGCAATCTGAATGTTGTTCCTCAATGATTTCAGGATATTCTGGCTTTGCTGTAACATATCTTTCGCTTGTGGTGCCTTACTATCCCCAAACACCAAATCCGCAAAGCTGACAGCCTCATAACCATAGAGGGCTTTGAATGGAGACATCCTAATGGACATGTGATAGGAGGAATTGTAGCAGTATTCCCCCAAATGAAGCCATTTGACCCAAGCCTTCTGCTGTTCTGAAACATAGTTCCAGAGATAACCCTCCAACCACTTGTTCACAATCTTTGTTTGACCATCGGTTTGGGGGTGATAACTGGTGCTCGGAGTAAGTACTGTACAACTCATCCGAAAAATTTCTTGCCGAAAAGTGCTTAGGAACTTGTTGTCCCTATCACTCACAATGTTTTTTGGCAAACCGTGCAACTTAAACACCTCATGAAAGAGCAACTCAGCCACTTGAGCTGCTGTAAATGAACTGGTGATGGCGAAAAAGTGAGCAAACTTCGTTAGTCTGTCAACTACCACGAAGATGCAATCCTTCCCTTGTGCCTTAGGCAACCCCGTGATGAAGTCCATAGAGATGCTTTCCCATTTTTGATTGGGAATGGGTAGGGGCTACAACAGTCCGACAGGGTATGTGTGCTCATTCTTGTTCATTTGGCAAGTATGGCATTCCTTGATGTAACCCAGAACCTCATTCTTCAACCCCTTCCATGTGAATCTCTCACGGATCTGCCGGTAAGTCTTAAAGTAACCTTGGTGACCAGCAAGTGGAATGTCATGGAAGGTTTGCAAAACATTCTTTTTGAGTTTGGAATCGGACACCAAAAAGATCCTATCCTTGTAATGGATCAGCCCATCAACTACCTTGTACTTTTCATTCTGACAAGTACCTTCAATAATGCTGGTTGCAAACTGATTTTTGGCATAATCAGCTAGCAACAATTCTCTCCAATCAGCTGTAAGCTCGCACAATGAGCTCAGGTGAGGCCTACGAGACAATGCATCTACCACCACATTATTCTTTCCCTTGACATACTCAATGTCGAAATCATAAGTTTGTAGCTTACTCACCCACTTCTGTTGTCTTTCGTTCAAGTCCTTCTGATGCATGAAGTGTTTGAGACTGTTGTGATTAGTCTTGACAACAAACTTACTCCCCACCAAGTATTGTCTAAACTTGGCTAATGCGTGCATGATTGCAAGCATTTTCTTGTCATAGATCGAGTAGGTTCTCTCAATGCCTCTTAGTTTTTTGCTCTCGGACACAATGGGGTGCTTTTCCTGCATCAAAACAGCACCAACCCCTTCTCTCGAAGCATCGCATTGCAGCTCAAAAGGTTTGGAGAAATCCGATATAGCCAAAACTAGAAAAGAGCTCATGATCCTTTTGAATTTATCAAAGACAACTTGTGCCTTTTCTGTCCACAAGAATGCCCCCTTTTTGGTTAGATCAGTAAGAGGAGCAGCACTTTGTGAATAACCCTTCACAAATCTTCTGTAAAAACCACATAGACCCAAGAATCCTCTCAAATGGGTTAGAGTTTCTGGGGTTGGCCAATCCACGATAGCCCTGATCTTCTCTGGATCAACTCTAACTCCCTCTGCACTGATGATGTGGCCCAAGTAGAGTAACTCTCCCATACCAAACTCACACTTTGATTCTTTTGCAAAGAAACTCTTTGTCTCAAGGATACTAAGCACTTCCTCCAAGTGCTTGAGGTGTTCTTCCCACGTCTTGCTGTAAACGAGGATGTCATAAAAAAATATCAACACAAACTTCCTCAACTGTCTCTGGAAAGTTCTGCTCATGCAAGACTGGAAAGTGGCCGGAGCATTAGTCAGCCCAAATGGCATAACTAAGAATTCAAAGTGACCATAGTGGCACCTGAATGCTGTCTTCTCAACATTTGATCCCCTCATTCGAATTTGATAGTATCCTGATCTTAAGTCAATCTTTGAGAAAAACTTAGCACCGTGCAGCTCATCAATGAGTTCATCGATTCAGGGGATGGGATACCGATTCTTGATGGTGCTTTGGTTCAAGGCACGATAATCCACACACATGCGGATGGTGCCATCTTTCTTCTTCACAAGTACAACTGCTGAAGCGAAAGGACTTTTACTTGGGCGAATAAAACCCATCTCTAAAAGCTCCTTTATGTTTTTCTCGATTTCATCCTTTTGTTTCTTAGGATATTGGTATGGTGTTGTGATTACCGGTTTAGCTCCTTCCTTCTGTTCAATGACATGCTCAAACCCTCTATCTAGCGGTGGCATTGGTGGTAAATCAGCAAACACTCTACTTTTCTTTGTAAACACAGATTGAATATTTGGCGGATATTCCCTCTTTGTCTCAACTGGGCTAGATGGAAGAATCATGCACTCCACAACCCACTTAACTGCCTCATGTCGAATCAACTGTTCCATCCTTTTGAAAGAGACAATCCGGGGACCACCATTAGACATTCCCCTCAGCACAACTTTCTTCCCACCAGATTGGAACTTGAGCTCCATGGTTTGCAGGTTCAGAGAGATCTCTCCAAGAGATCGCAGCCATTGAATGCCAAGAATGGCATCAGTATCCCCAATGTTGACAACATTGAAGTCGTCTTTGACTTCATGGTTACCCAATTGTAAGGACATGTTAGTAGCCTTGTGAGTGCAAGCGATGTGGAATCCATCTGCAACCATCACTTTGAAACCTTCAAACTCCTCTGTCTTGAGGTTCTTCTTTGCAACCAAACCTTCATCAATGAAGTTGTGTGTTGCTCCTGTATCAATTAAGGCAATCACACGATGCTTCCCAATCGAGCCACGCAGCTTGAAGGACTTGTTCTTTTGGAAGCTTGAGAGTTGGGCAAAGGTGCCCTCACCTCCCTGTTCTTCTTCCGCCTCTTTTAGCTCATGTTCTTCATCACTCTCAGCAATTTCTGATTGCTGTTCTAATTGATCAGATTCTGATCCATAATCAGAGTAGGCCTCCATATGGTTAGAATGGTCTCTACCATAGCATCTATGTCCCCTTGTCCAAGGTTTTTTGCAGGTATAACACTTTCCTTCCTTCCTTAGCTTTTCTCTAGCATCATCATCCAATCGAGGAGGAAATTTCTTGTGCTGATTTGGAGGGTGTCTTTTGTCTTGTTTATGGGGGAAAGGCTTGGATGGGAACTTAGGCCTAGGTGCGGACAACTCCATGTTTCTAGCCTTCTTGATAGATTCTTCAAGATTGGGTGGATCAAAAGCCTTTACCCAACCCTTCAATGGCTCCATTAGACCTTCTGAAAACAGCACCACCAATCTTCTTTCGGTGATGTTAGGCACCATCACGGAAAGCCTTTGGAAATCCCCAATGTAAGATTCCAAGGACCCATGTTGTTTCAGCTGAGCAAGTTCCCGGAATTTCACTTCAGGATCCTTAGTATCGAACCTGTCAATTAGCTGTTGGTGAATTCCTCATAGGTTCTAATTAGGTTATGGCCAAGGGTGACCAAACCATGATACCACCACTCATGGGCAGCACCTTCTAAGTGTAAGGTGGCAAATTTAATTGCATCTTCTTCCGCCATCGGTCTTAAAGATAAATAATTATCTAGTTTCTGCACCCATGCTCTAGCGGTGCATGCATCACTCCCATCGAAATGAGCCAAGGATACCTTTCCAAGAGCTTGTTGGTAATCCGTTCTAGGACCCATAGGAGCTCTGCATTCATTCCTTCCACCATTCTTTCGGTTCCTTTGATTCATGAATTGGTCAAACGACCACTGCTCCCTAAGATCAGGAGGAAAAGAGGCATACTCCAAGTAGGCTTGTCGAGCGTCATTAGCGAAGTTTGTTGCAGCTTCAACTTGGGTTTCTTCTCTTTGGGTAAATGTGGGAAAAAGGGGCCTAGAGGCGGATCCTCTAGACGTGGCGTCATGCTGTCCAATGGTTCTATCTCTCCCACTGCCATTGTTCCCATTAACTCCACTGTTTTCACCGTTGGAGTTGTTTCGAGTGTGAGATGGATTGTTTGTAGCTTGTTGATCCATCCTTGCAAGTAAACAGGCCAGCATGTCAATCATCCCGTCAAACTTCCTTTCCATTCTATCTTCTCTATCATCCGTGGGTTGTCTGTTGCCATCTGCCATCTCTGCCACTGCTTTACCTCTGTCAACTATTTGCCTTGTTTCTCTGAGTGCCTCGGAAAAAGTGTCTGCTTTTGGTGTATTCGGAAACTGATATGGCGGTTGTCCCGCCTGACTTCTGGTGTAGTATCGGTGGGCTCTGCCACTCATCTCTAACTGAACTCAACTGGACCACAGGTTGGCAGAATCATGGCTCTGATACCACTGAAATATACTGGCCAATTTTTTCATTTTGTTACACAGCTAAGTGCACCCATTAGCGTTAGTGTAATCATAAACCAGCTGAAAGGAACCCTGGACTTTCTGATCAACCCAGATCCCAGCAAGGGCAAGGCGAGAGCATACTCGTAGGGGATTGTTAGCAATAAGGACTTGCTGAAAATAACTGAAAGGAAAGCAATCACTCTACCACTTATTCAGCGGGAGGACTGGAAATGAAAGTATAATACTGAATTCAAAGATGCAACTCGACCACTTATTCAGCAGGAGTAGGTTGACGGCTTAGCCAATCAGCAACATGATAATGCAGTACAGTAAAGTAATAGGCGGCAAGTCGACCTCTTCCACAATCGTGGGAATTACAATGAGTTAAGTATGAGAGATGAATGGCTGACTGTACTACTGTTCAACTTACAATATTAAAGAGAGCCTACCAAGCATACGTGATTAGACAGTATATCCTGTTGCAATAATTGTAAAGGACTCTTCTAAACTTCCAAGGCTTAAACTCAACTCCCAAACCCCATTTTTTCCAATCTGGTTATGCAGACCTGCATTGAAACTGCAGAATCAACAACACAAAGAATCACTAAAATGAAGATAACTTCTTCAAAACACACCCAAACTTCATGAAGTAAAATGCAATATAATCTAGCACTGAAGGCGCCCAAGATGAGAACATAAAACAGACTCAAAAGACCACTAATTATTTGGCACGCAAAACCAAGCAACAACAGAAAGGTATGACCCAAGAGAAGGGGCGATTTGCTCTATAAAATCCCACACTTGGATATAAATTCTGATATTTGGAGGAAGGGGTCGCCTCAACATTCCAAATGCATTTACTCAATACCCATAAGCAGAATAAAATCGTCCATAAACATATGATTGATTATCTAGATCAGCCACAGGCAAAACAACAACTGTGAAAATGACAGAAATACATGAACTCAAACTCCAAAATGCAAAACAGTACACTAGAACCCTACTCTCAACTAGTTGCTATATTTCAAGCAAAAAGCCAAGCCTAGCTAGGAGGTATGCATCCCTCGAAGCAATCTAATACCATTCCGGTAGCATAACTTTGCATAAAATTCAAGATGAAAACCATGAAGATGAGCACTCCCTTATATAACATTTGAAGAACATCTTAGAAGCTTCCAAAAGGTGCGCTCCACTCAAGGGTTGCCCTAATTCCCTGTTTGACCATTGACCCAAGAAGTGGCGTCCCTTTTCCCAAGGTAATTCCACGTTTTTCACTTTTTCACAAGCTTCCTCAAAATGGCGTACCTTTTTCCTCAAGTTGTCAATTATTTAAAAAGGTACATATTTCACTTAACCTTTTTAGGATGAGGCGCTTACCCATAAAAATCGCCCTTTTGATAAATAACTTAAGTTGTAAAGTTAGGCCAAGGGGTTATAATTAAAATAAAACATTATTTTAATTAGAACAACTTATTCCTCCAGAAATTGCATCCAGGTGCTAATTCTGACACAGCCAACTGAAGAGGTAAGAAAAGAATACTGAAGCCAACAAGACCACTGCCAGAAATAGAATTTACTAAAAATAGTAAATTCCGGAAGTAACTCAGATCATCATGTCAGATATACCAACGCGAAGCTCTCTAAAAACCTAGAAAGGAGCTGCCAACCAAACACCAAGATTCCAGAAACACACTCCAACCACAGATGAAACGTTCTCCTAGAATATAGGGAACCCTGATTTTGCTTTCGAATAGTCTACGTGTCACCAGGATAGACTAACGGCCAATTGTCGGATCACTGTTGAGGAGGGGACATTACAAGATCCTACTGGAGAGGTTATGGAGGGCCTCACTACTTGCATTCAGTGGATGGCATCCAAGCCTGATGAGGCAAACTGCATTGTTAATGAATTGAAAAGTTACAGGGAAAAAATGGGTGCACTCTTCTCTTTAGACTTGGCAAAGAGAGTAGTATCTAGGTTGCCACTAGGTATAAAATTTGAAATTTACAAGTTACAAAAATGAAAAATTGATAATTACAAGTTACAAGTTACAATTTTCTAACTCTTTTTTTTTTTTTTGTAGATGTTTGGTGGACACATTGGGGTGGAAAAACCCCACATCTTCAAAACTTTGCCCTCCGTGTTTTGAGCCAGCCTTGTAGTTCATCCAATTGTGAGCGCAATTGGAGTTTGTTTGAGGCCATCCACACAAAGAAGAGGAACAAACTCGCTCAAAAACGCCTCAATGACCTTGTCTATGTGCAATATAATCTTCGATTGCGCATAAAAAAGGTAGAGGAGATATCATATGATGATCCAATTGATTTGGAGGAGATAGATCCATACAGTGATTGGACAGGGCGAGGGGAGCAACCTCCATTGTTTACCGAGGATGAGATTTATGATTTAGAGCGACAGGCAATGGAGGAGGGTGGATTTACATTCTCATTGGATGACCTTGAGGATGATCCTGAGGAGGAGTCATTGCCAGTGCCACCACCAGCAGCTGCAGGAGGATCTACATCTAGGATGGAGGTTGAGGAGCCACAGGCACAGCAGGAGCGGAGTCCTATGATTACACGGACACCCTCTTCCGGTCCCATATTGAGATCTAGACATGGGAAGAGGAAGATGTGATTCATGTGAATTTGTAAAAACTGAAATATATTAATGTTTATGACATATGTAGTATTTACTTTCAGTTTTACAAAAATAGTTTGCTATTTCATTTTGTTTCAAACTATTATCATATCAACACATTGAGCATTCCACATGAGGATGCCATTTTGTATCCAATTTCTTTCAAATCAATCAAATACAGCTTGTTTCTTATATGTACTCATTTATTGACTCATTGGATGCATCTTATCTTTGAATTTTGCAAAAAAAATGCGTTTTTAGTGAAGTTTAAGCAATTTTTTAAGTTCCCGAGTTATTTGCCGAGTTTTTGCCGAGCCGAGTTTTTCGGGCTTGCCGAGTACTTGCAAATGCTGAGTTTTTCAACTATGGATATGACAATGCATACTAGATATAGAGAGTAAAGTATATTTTTATTCACACATGAAATTATTACAAAAGACCACATGGTCAGCCAAGGATCAAAGTTGATCCAACTAGATCATACCCTTTCATTGAGGATACACAATCTATTTAAAAGATTTGACAGTTTCCAAGAGGAACACAATTGTCGGCCAGCTGATGGTTATAACTACCCGAAGCCAACAAACAATTAATACATAGTTGGATAACCCATATTATCAAAACATAATAATAGTCTGTAATGAACCCTAGGTTCTCCCTGAATCTAGTTTTGCAAATGCTGGTCTGATGTTTTGAAGTTTTTGAAATATTCACTAGATAATGCATAAAAATACCAAATAAATGCAAATAGAGAAATGCTGAAAGCAAATATAATATTATATCAGAGTTGTGAAATTACATTGAAAGCATTCATACCTAGAAACAATCCTCTGATGATGAAACCCTTATTTTTGAATCTCTCTGTAAATCCAATGGAGCACAAATAGAACTCATGAATGAAGCTCTCACAAGCAATGATTCAGCTGATCTTTCATAGCGTCAAGATTGCTAATACATTGAAGAGTTTTCATTCTCCAATGACTGAAGATGACTGAAACCCTTGGTCTCCATGTCAAATCCCAAGACCACCAAAATGACAAAGTCAAGTAATCATCAAGAATGAATTTTATTTGCTTTTGATGCTCAATATATACTTCTCTCAATTAGGTCGATTTCCTCCAAGTGGCTTTTAAATCATTTAAATGAATATAAATGCTTTTTGATGTTGACTTTATAATAAAACATTAATTAGGCCCACTTAAAAATACCTTTTAATTAATTGACTTTTAAGTCATTAAGTGGCCCCAAACACATAAAGTGAAAATATAACTTTATAATACTTTATTATCATTAAGATGAATTTAATGATAATAACTCCATAAATGCTCATCCACTGGCCAAACCAATTGAACTAGGAGATCGACACTGCAACCGAGACCTCTCCAGGTGCCTTACTAAATATGACAATACCGACTCCATTGAAATGGTCACTTACTATAAATAGTAAGTATGAGAAACTGAGTCAAACGAAGGCCAATCCTGAATCAATTGAGCTCTGGAGAAGAAAACACTCCGATAACTACCAACCAGGACCCTCTAACCATCTACACTAGCCTACGAGGGCCAAATAATAGGCTAATCCTTCGCCCTTTGATGCCCACGAAAATGAGGACATTACAGTCCGTCCTCCTTGAAATTGTTTGTCCCCAAGCAATCTCCACTGCAAAGAAACTCCACTCCTCGGAAGGCCCAAAAGAAGAACTGTGAAATGTCCCACACATCTCTAACTGACTCCCATAGCACCATCATAAACACAACTGCGCAAGATATCCCTAGATCCAAACCCAAAATGAAAGTCTGCCATGTTTGATACCCTCCGACTTCCTCTGCGCAAAACTGATTTGGTGAAGTAAACCCATGGGACCCATCCAAACTGCAACACTAACTCTGTCTCCGCCTGGATCCCAATATAAATGAAACTCACATCCATCCGTACTGTGGAGATATGAACATCTGAAAGCGTCTGTAACACAGCAACTATTTCCATCCTCTGCTAGACTCCCATGGATGTGCTGAATCTGCAAGTAATCTACTGAAGATGGTGAATACCCATCCCACAAAGAATGGTATAATCCCGGAGCCAATCCACACTGATGCATCAACAAGTCCTTCACGTGTGTATCAAAAGAAAAATGATGAGCATTCCTCACTATGCAATTGCGGTAGAAGGTTCCAACCTCAGTCAATGGCTCATCACTAACAACTCTGGAATCAGAAGATGGCTTCAATCTCTGACCTCGAATAGCTGATTGGGTAGGGGATCTAGTAACCCTCTTAGCAAACCCAATCACAAAATCTCTATCAGGAAGCATTGTAGTCAAAGTATCTACAATCACTCCCACACCACGCCTGTTGGCGTGAGAACCTCGAATGAGAGTATCCTCAGTGACTCCATACGGACCCTCTTGAAACTCCAGACTCTCAAGCAGGTATTCAACAAACGAATCTGTGCAGTAAAAGTAATATAAGGCTGAATCAACCTTATCTTCTGCAACCTGCAGCTGATCACTCCAACTTTGCGACACAAGTTGGCGTCCAAAATCAGCTGCATGGGATGAAGTAACAGATTTGCTTCCAAGAGAGGGAAACAAATCTACATGAGAGCCATACTCCCAACTAGAAGACACTCTGCGAGTCCCCTGCGAAGATGATGGAGTAACGTCATGTACTAACACACAACTCTCAGGAGAATCCATCACTGCCACACAAGAGCTGTCAACTATTGGACTTGCATCATCTGTCATACTATTGACCACAAGAGAACCTGATGCAACAAGTGGTTCTCTACTGCTCTCAACCAAAGTACTCATCCCAACTGAGACTACTGCATCCATATCCGTGATAGATGTAACCGCATCCTCACTACAACCCGTGGATATATGATCCTCACCAATTGCCACTGTATGTAACTGTACTATATCTGCAGCTAGTGGAGACTGTGCCAAACTCAACTCCACGGTAAGCTCCTCCAACTGTGACTATGACTCTTGAAGGGCCAACTGGGCGCTCTGCAATGAGTCCATAGTCACCTCAAGCTCATGAGTGAGCTCGTCAACCTCCTATTCCTTTCCCTTCAGTGCATCATAGCAAGTGCAATCCCATGCAAGAAGATAATCCCTATCAGCTAGTAACTGCAAGTAATTATGTTTCATTATCCCAATGGCTTCTTGTAGTGAATGGAACTCTACAAGGGAAAGGCCACTATCATTGTGCTCGTCTGACATAAGAGTACCCCAACCAAACGTAGCCAACATCTGACAAGCAACATCAAAGTGCTCCATGGTTGTGGCAATCATGCTGTCATTAACCTTAAGTTGCCCAGCCAAATGATGAGATCTTTGAAACTCATGACTCCTATGCAAGTGTTTTGACCCAAAATCTGCACTGTGATATGAGGCTGTATCCACATCACTCACCTCATGATCAACAACAACATGTGTGCTATCACCAGTGCACACATCAACATTGAAGGTATTGCTGCCATGTACCTTATAGGATGGCTCAACTGGCAAGGTAGAAGCTGCTGTTATGACAATATCTTCACACACTTCCATTTTCAATGTAGCTGCATGTCCATCCAACTCTTGATCCTGGGATTCCATGTGAACATATGAACCTTCTAGCTTGTTTTCTAAGGTCTAATATGAAAAATCAGACTCACCATGACATGAATCCACAACATACAATGCATCATTAGTACCCAATTCCTGAGTGCTTGTCATGTCCCCTAGATTTTAGCCCAAAAGCATCAAAATACAAATAAATAAACGAAATAAATAACCAAATACATATTACAAATATAAATATAAATATTAGCAATTTAACACTATTATATTTTAGTGTTGAAATACAAATAACTAAATAAGATAATATGAATATCAAAATACAAATAATGATACCATTATAATTAAAATGCAATCATCTAATGAATAGAATAATTAATATCATTAATTGTAAATATCATAGTAATAAAATATTCACAAGAAAACAATATGAAATAATATTCATAAAACACTAGTATTAATAAGACATGACTATGTCCTAGTAATAAATAAACAAACCTAAAATACCATTGATTCTTATCCTTAACAACAATCCACTTATCTAAGAAAGTCTTTTTAAAACAACAATTTATATTATTCATAAAAGACAAAAGCTACTTTGTCTTATTCAAAGACAAAACAATGATTAGCAAGTGAAACACAAAAGGGTGAGATTTGTGAATAAACTAAGAGGTGCAGCCATGCCCTTTCACAAACGAATGGCCATGTCTTTTGGTGGATTGTGCTAGGTATAAGGGTAGATAGTTTCAAACAAGAAAGGGTGGATTAGGAAGGGAGTCGATTGTGAATAAGGATAGGGGAGATACCATGGTTGGCTGGAAAATATAATAATATCTGCAGATCGAACATATGGCTGTAAGTTAAATATAATAATATTAAAATATATATGTACATATATTCATGCCAAGATAATAATGATATATATATACACATCCATGCCAAAATAATTATTGTAAAATGAAATCAATTAAAAGTAATGATTGATATATATATATATATGTTATTTACGATTATACAATAATGATACTTGCAGCAATTATTAAGCCTTACAAGTAATGATGACTCTTTAATATACATAAGTAGATTAGGTATATTTATGAATTGTCCTCATCCTATGATCAATCCAGTATAAGGAGAAGGAAATGCATAAGAAAGGATGCAAAAGAAGCAATTCGGCCCCGCCTCTAGGTAACCTCGTTACTAGCATGACACTTGAGTCTTTCCATGTCCATAAACAAAATCAACTAAATTGTAAATACAAGTATATGATATCGATTTATAAATGGGGCGGACTGGGTTTCTGTAATGTCCCTTTCTAGGTTTACCATAATTCTTGCCCTGATCTTTTGAAGATATACTTTATGATGGTTTAGTGTTTAAACTATGTTCTTTTTCTCCCTTTCCTGATCAATCATAAGATAAAGACATTCATTAATTTATTCATTTTTATATCAAATAATCACAATTACTTATAAGGTTTAATAATTGCAACAAACATCATTAGTGCATAATTGTATAATATATATATATATATATATATATATATATATAATTATTCTTTTACTTATATCCATTAGTATTCATATATATATGTTTATATAATTATTCTTTCCTAATTCATATATATATTCTTTATTCATTATAAAATTTATCTATATCTATGCATATATACTTGTATGCCTATTAAATAATATATATATATATATATATATATATATATATATATATATATATATATATTAAATGGCTCTATATTCCAATGCATAACAATCATTGTTGCTGCTGTTTTGTTTCTCCATCTTTTTCCCTCTTCCTTATTTTTTCTTCCTTCTATTTATACCATTCAAAGTAGGTGACTTATGGGGGGAATGTATTGTTTGGTGAAAGAGGTGACTTTTCATAAAATATATCCCTTTGTTAGATTTAATTGCTGCCTTTAAAGGCTTATTATCACAATAATATCTATTTTTGAAAATAATATATTATTACTAATAATTATGATATTTCAGATTATATACTTATTTTATTATTTTATTTTGATGTTTTATTGAATATATTTTAACATTAAAGTATAATAATAAAACCAATTTTCTAATATCTTATTATTATTTTATTCTAATGTATTACAATCTTTAATGTGTAATGATTATAATATTTATTTATTATTATTATTTTTGATATTAAGTTATTTAATATTGGAATGTAATAACAATAATTTGTCTATATATTATTATTATATTTCTTATTTCATATTTATATATTTATATTGATATGGTAAACATTTATTTTATATTTAACATTAATATTGCTATTTATTTTATTTATTAATTTATTTGTATTTTAACACTTGGTCTTTATGGTATTGTTGTTTCGGGGACATGACAGTTTCTCCCAGCGATGAAAAATCCAGGTCGACCGCCATAGCCGGATATCTTTGATTTTTGAATGTTTAAATACCTAACATTGTTCAGTATGCACAGACGCACCAAAGAAAGAATACTCGATCCCTTAGGATGAAGGGATACGGGATTCTAAGGGCTGACTTGCTGTGAGGATAAGCATAGCAATACAATATTGATAAAATGTGTGTAAATAAATAAATGAAAATAACAACCTAGGCAATTAAGTAGAACTGGTTAGCAAGCCACTTCGATTAATTCAGTAATCAATTACTTAATCATTCTAGGGAGGGTAATCATGTGATGATGAATTAATAATATACTCGTTTATCTGATTAAGGCAATAAAATAAATGCACTACTAAGTCACATACAAGTTAGTACCATGATGCTTAATTTAATTTAATATAGAATCATCCACAAATTAAGTTCACCTAGCTAATTGGATTAATCAACAAATCTACATGCAAATTCAAGTAACAATCTTTAAGGACAAATACACTTATAGAATAATGAGATGAATAATTGACCAACAAAGGTAACAATTAATATGTTTAATCACAACACAATTATGGCTAGTTCACTTGATGTTGTTTACATTACTCATGTGTTGCTATTTGCTCTAATTTTAGTCTATCTACTAATTGCCTGTAAACTCATTTGGGAGGAATGGCCTGAGAAGTTTGTTGTCTTAAGACCCTCCAAAGGTTAGCCCCTAGGACCTTAGGATGAGGGTTGGGCTATGGATGGGTTAACAGACCTAGGCTGCACATAAGCTTCGTTGGCTTCCCCCAAATGAGTCATGTGTTTTCTGAAGAAGTGTCATAGGTGGAGTATGCAGTTACTAGTCACCTAGAGTGGGAGGTTGTAGGTTACAACCCCTCGAGCTTCGCCAAGGGCTTCGGGCGGATCTACCCTAGGGGTAGAGTATGCAGTTACAAGTCGCCAAGTAAGGAGAGTTGTAGATTACAACATCTGTACTAGGAGCCATGGCTACGGGCAGATCCACCTTTGCCACCCTTCATATGTTTTCCTATGTCTCATGTTTCACTTATGTGAATGATTGCTTAATTGTTAATGCTAATGGACTTTGTGATGTACCACACTCCCTTGATAATATTTTCACTGAACTTGTAGGTCTGATTTTGATTGGTTTGTATTTCTCTTTTTATGTGTGAGTTTTTGCCAATAAAAACTAGGAAAGAACTAAGAAGCATATGCATAAAGGAAACTCAAATAACTAAGTTACTGAAACAACTTGAGTACATTGCTCATTTCGATGTCTAAATATAGTTTCTTCATTACATAAAGGTCGCTTACAATATATAACTTACATTAGATTCGATGCTGTGTATTTCATAGATCATATTTTAACTTACAGCCAAAACAACACTGTGAATAGTGCCCTGCTACAATACCTGTGCCCAATGAAATGCTGATTTCTTTTCAAAGATGAACTTCTCCCACCAAAAAACCGAAATAGGAAGCCTCCTAGGGTAAGGGCGCCCCCTTTACGTGAAGTTGCAACCTTGTAAAAATGGCGTTTCTTTTGCTTTGGCTGATACAAACCCTCACAAAAGTGTGGCTGGCTGTAGCTCTTCAAAACAGCTCCAAAATACCACAAAACGCGAACAACTCTTGTACAATCGAGATTGGAGACAATGGCAACCCAAACTACTCAAAGCCAAGCTCAAAACAACTTGCGAACAGCAACGTAGATCTCCAAAAGAGCAGCAAAATAACAGATCAGCAACTTTAAGGTGGTGTTTCACACCCTCAAGCAGCTCCAAACGACGAACCAAGCCCCACCAGGCTCACCCACTGCAAGAAACAAGGAAACCCTAGCCTCCTTCTTCCTGCAAGCTTCACTCCCAAGTTTTCTTCAAGCCAAATGATCATCTCATGAAGAAGTTCGAACTTTCTCTCTTGCCTTTTATAAATTTACAAAGGAAACACTATTCATTAAAGTGAACACTATTCACTTAAGTTATAACATTTTTCACTGTAGTAATGAATAATAACTTAAAAATAGAAAGTGACCCCTTCATATTAAAACACATGGTCCCCAGGCCGAGGATGGTGAAATAAAAAGTGAATATCATTAAATTAAGCACCAGTATCATGCCAAACGCCACAATTCACTTTGCCACCATGCTCCGGAGATCAACACTGAAGTTTGATGACCAAGTGCCCGTCCAAGTGACCCTCTATCCATAACCATTAGCCTATGAGGGTCGACATAATAGGCTAATCTACTGATGTCCAAGAGCCTAATTAGAAGGGGACATCACAGTCCGAACTCCCTGAAATTGCTTGTCCCCAAGCAATCTCAACTCTGGATGCTGTAAAATATCCTCGCTCTCCCATGTAGCATCCTCTACCGGCAAATCCTTCCATTTGATTAGATATTCCCTGACGACCCGCCTCCGCAACTGCCTCTCTTTGACTTCTAAGATGGCATCAGATACTAGAATCAATTTCCCCTCATCATCCAAGGGTGGTAAGGCTGTGGAAGGAACAACGCGATGTCCCAATGCCTTCTTGAGGCATGACACATGAAACACATTGTGTACCTTACTATCTACCGACAAGTCCAACTCATAAGCCACCTCACCTACCCATCTGATGATCTTGAAAGGTCCGTAATATCACGGCTTGAGTTTCTCCGCACCACTCTTCCAGAGAGTTGACTGGCGGTAGGGCTGCAGCATCAAATACACCATATCCCCAACCTCAAAAGATCGCTCAACTCTTTTCTGGTCCGCATACTGCTTTTGCTGATTTTGTGCCTTCTGAATGTTCTCATGGAGAGCTCTCATAATATCCTGGTTCTCCTGTAAAAGATCCCCAACACTGGGCACTCTACTGTCACTCAACAACAAATCAAGAAAGTTGGGTGCCTCATACCCATATAACGCCATGAATGGGGACATCTGAATTGACATGTGGTGCGTGGTATTATAACAGTATTCACAAAGATGAATCCACTTCACCCAACCCCTTTGCTGCTCTGCTATATAGTTCCAGAGATATCCTTCCACCCATTTATTAACAATCTCCGTCTGTCCATCCGTCTGCGGGTGGTAGCTGCTGCTCGGAGTAAGCTCGGTCCCACATAGCTTGAATAGCTCTTGCAAGAAGTGGCTCAAGAACCGACTATCCTTGTCGCTGACAATATTTCGGGGTAGCCCATGCAACCTGAACACCTCACGAAAAAACAATTCTGCTACCTGTGTAGCTGAATATGTAGTTGCTATCGGGAAGAAATGAGTGTTTACCTCGCGGAGTGTCTATCGACGTATTACGTACATAAGAAGTAAACTGAAGTACATGCAACACACAGATAGAAGAACATAATACGATTGAATCATCAACACTTCTATTCATTCATTGCAAGTATAACATATACAATCTGACTGTCATAGTATTAGTAAATCCACATAATATCCCCTCTGACTACATGATCCCAGTACATATAGCGTTCGGCGTTGGTTGAGCAACCAACTGTCGTGCCGCTTCATAACCATAACTAATCAGAACTTTGTTACATGACATTAACCAAACTTAATTATTCTCGCTACAACTAATGTTTTATTAGCAAAGCCACCAGCTGACTACGCTAAGGCCGACTACGCTAAGATTGACTACACACGTCGGCTTACATCATCCCCCCCCAAAAAGAAGTCGGCTTCCCAGACGACTAACACAAAAATTGGGAGCCCATTTACAAAACAGATTTAGTGAGAAGAGGGTTGAGAAGACATCCCTGGTGGTTGAGGGAGTGAAGAAGTGGTTGCCGAGGTGGTGAGTTGACGCAGCCGGTACACCTCCTCTATACGTTGTTGCAGGTGGTGAGTGGCCTTCAATTCCTTCTCCTGCGTAGTCTTCACCAAATGCACTGCCTCTTTCAATTTTTTGTTGGCCTTCGCCAGTTCTTCGTCTTTCCTTGCTAATTGTTCAGCTATTTCTTCTTCTCACACCTTCATTCTTCTTTCCATCTCCAATATGGTGTTATCCCAGTCGGTCACCTTCTTGTTTTCTTTCTCTAATAGGTGAGAGAGCTCCAATTTTTGTCTCTCGATAGATTCTGCCTTAGCATGAATGTTTTGGGAGAGCGTGATTTCCTGGTCCGCCTTCATCTCCATTTGGTCTACCTTCATCTCAAACTCCTTGCACACTAGAAACAAGGACCTGTATGCTGCCTCCATCTCAAAGAGTTGGGCCACCAGCTTATTGTCCTTCCCACAGAAAGACGGCCTCTTAGGATACCATGCTGCCATCATCTCAGGTGTCTTTCTGCCCACCCACTCACCTGTGAATATCTTGTTGAACTCTTTTTCACTCCCTGAGTTCATGAACTGAATTATCCGTTTAGCCTCCTGCTCCACTATGGGTGAGTAGTTTCTATTCAGTGTCTTGGCAATGTCTAACACTTCCTTAATAACCAATGCAATAGGCTCCAGGCTGTGGATATACCTCTCAATTGTGTCGATTGGATCCTCTCTATCGGGCTTGGGAATCACCACCGCAATCCCCTCAAATACATCCTCACTAGATTCCCCGTCAGTACTAGTGGCTGCAGGTACTACTGGCTGCTTGGCTATCGGAGGCTCCTCATCAGATATGATGTGTATTAATTGAGATGCCGGTTCTCCTATTTCTCCCTTTGGCTGCTGTATCCTCCTGCTGAACTGCTGGCATGTGGACCACTATCTGTGTGCTCTCAGCTGTTCCCATCGGTTGCTGAGTGCTCCCTGGAGGTACTTCCTCCATTGTCTGCAAGCTAGGTGAGTGTATAGGGGAAATGTCTTCTTCCCGAATGGGGGAGCCCATTTCCATCAGCCATCCGTCTACTTGTAGTACCTCCCCGGGTGGTGCATCCTCACCCACTGTGCTGTCTAGGGTTGTCTTCTCTACTTCTACCCGTTCATCGGGCACACCTTCTGTCAATGGTACATCACCGGTCATTGGCTCACCCTCAACAGTTCTAACTGCGTCGACTTCCTCCCTTGGCTCCTGTTCGATAGGTGCCATTGCTCGGGGATTTACCTCTATTGAGTAAACGCCAACTGGTGCAGTGCTGTTGGCTGAGGAGGAGAGTGCTAACTGATCATATTCATCACCAACTGGTTGCTTCCTCTTCCTCCTTGTCGTCTTTGGTTCTTCTGCTATGCCGCCTACCTCTAAGGTTGTCCACCTGAATATTGTCGACCAAGAAGAGTCATAATCCCTGGTTGGCTGTAGTTTCCCTAGTTTGCCTTGCGGCACCTGATTATAGACGGCATCCAGAAACAGTGCTATGAGATGCTGGGTCATGTAGAATGCTTTATGTTTGCATTCTAGAAATTCTCTAACCCTTTCTGACAGGTAGAGAGCCCAATTGTAAATCCGTCCTACACTCAACCCGAACATGAAATCCACCATCTAGGTTGCTATGTCTGAGGCTTGACTGGCACTTGTCAACTTGCATTTGATGAGGTCCATAATGCATTTCCACTCCGGACTTATCAACATGTTTTTCCGCAGTCCCCTCGCTCCTGAACTCCACACCATTTCTTTCTCTTTTTCTGTGATATCAGGCCTGCAAATGCGTTTAATAATCATTTCTATCTGTTGGGCGGTCATCTTTGTGGTTGGTTTGGCAATCACCTTGCCAGACGCAGGTATGCCAAAGACTCGCCTAAAGTCGGCTGGTGAGAAAGCCACCGTCACTGGAACTCCTTGGTACTCAACTGTGCTCCAGTGCCCATGTTGATTGTAATTGGCCACAATATCTTTTAGATAGTCCTCGAAGTCTCTGGAGTTGAAAAATGGGCATTGTATTACCTTGTCAACCTGTGCCATTGCTAGTGCTTGCTTTGTCGGGTGATCAAAAGCTGTCTCTTGCCACCAGGTTTTGCAGTCTATGCCTGTGAGGCTTTCCCATGTTAATGAATCTGCTGTCATGTTGTCCATTTTCCCCTTATCTGCTTTATTCCCAGCCACCTTGGGTCTGAGTATTATTTTCTTGCCCTTGGTGCTCGTGCTGGCATCCATTGTCTTTTGCTTACGGAACTAAAAATAATTGACAGCAACTACTCCAATTAATTTTAATTTAATCCTTGATGCGTACCTTGGTACGGCAGTTACCTTTTTCTGTTGCAGCTGTACGGATTTTCCTTGTTGGTGTACGAACTCTTCTTGCTGATGGCGTGCTGTTTTTTGCTTAACATTTACGGACTTTTGATCACAGCATACAAACTTCTTCTCACCCTGGCGTACGGCTTTCTGCTGGTTGCGTACGGACTTCACATGCCAACGTACGGATTTCACTTGCCAACGTACGAATTTCTTCCCACCTTGGCGTACGGAAATTTGTTCCTTTTGGCGTACGGAATATTGACTTTGCCGTATGGAAATTTGTTTAGTCTTGGCCGTACGGAAATTTGCTGCCTTGTCCGTACGAAAATTTGCTTGCTTGGCCGTACAGATTTTGATTGGCAGCGTGCGGACTTCACCTTGCAGCGTACGGGTTTTCGATTGCAGCGTACGGATTTCACCTTCAAGCGTACAGACTTCTCTTTCAGTGAATGGCGTACCAGTTCCTTCTTGCAAATCCATACGGGCTTCCTTGTCTCCTTGTGGTTTCCTCTCTTTTGTCGTACGGCCTGTGTCTTCAACCCTTGCTGTCTGGAATACAAATAAAAAGTCTTTGCAATCTTTGTATTAAATAAGTTTCCTTTTGATTTAGGTCGCCCCTTTGTTTGTATTATTATTAATTTTTTTAATACTTTACTATTTTTATTTATTACGCCTGATTCCCTTTTCTTATCTTTCTTTCTTTTCATTATGCTTTTTCTCTTGTTTTTTAATTCTTCTTTTAATTCTACCGTCTCCTTTTCTTATTGATTTCCTCTCTCCTCTCTCTTCAATCTACTCTCTTTATTTTTTTCTCCTTTTAATATTTTAAATATTTTTTCATTTTCATCATCTTCTCTCTCTTGATTGTTTCTTTTTCTCTTTTTCCCTCGTACTCCATCATCTTGTCTCACTTTTAATTTGGATGCATAATACCATTTACAGGTATACGGGAATCGTTTGTAACATTCCTCTTCACAACAAGTCCCTATGTATTGAATGTCAAACCATTTATCAAGTAAAGGGGCAGGGCCAATACCTTTATATCGGCCGTCGACATACCTTCCTCCGTACTGTTGGTACCATGTAACTTCTTCTCCTTCTACTATGGGAGGTCTGGCTGGGTTTGTTATTATTTTCCAGAGTCCGTCTTTTGTTGCGATCTTCCTTACCCTCGGCACCTTTCTTCTGTCTCTTCTCATTAGTTGTAGTATTTCCTCCGTATACCCGTCCACATGCGATAGGAACTTGTCCTCTGTCATAATCACTGTTTTGAGGCAAGGGGCCATTTTTTCAAAGTATTCTTCCCATTGGTCATCGTCCCAATCTTCCCTTTCTTCGTCATTCTCTTCAGGTTCGGGTTCTCTTGTCAACTGTTCTTCCTTCTCCTTTTGTACCTCTTTATCTATTTCTTTGGCGAGATATCCTTTCCGTATGCCTTCGTATGGTGCGACATAGCTCCAGTGCCCTCCCATTCGTTTCCAAAGAGCAGGTGTCCCGAACACTGCATTGGTTAGGTGTTTATTTATTCGTGGCACTGCGATTCCTTCCACTTTTTTCTCTACCAATCTCTCTTCCATTATTTGGCTCTTGCCTACCCAGATTTCTTCTCCTACATATCCGGGGCCTCCCAAACCCCAGTCCTGTTCTCTAGGTGTCTCTGTTTGCACAGGCCAATCTTCTTTAGTGGCGTATCCTAGCATGTTGATTGCTATGGCGTGTGCCTTCTCTTTTCTTTCCTGATATATCTTCAGCTTCGATCCATTGATTGCACTTGGTAGGGGTGATCCATCCAAATTCTCAATTTTTATAGATTCGTTGTCGTATATCTCCTTGATTTTGAAAGGTCCTAACCACCTTACTCTGAACTTTCCAGGTTTGATCTTGTTACAGCCGTTATATTTTAAAACCAATTGTCTTGGTCGGAAGTTCATTCGTCGGAGGTGTTTATCGTGCCAATGTTTCCATCTCCGTTGCATATTTTCCGTGACCCATTGCGCCATCACTCTCCGCTCGTCCAGTTTGTTGAGTTCGTACAACCATTCTTTCAAACTCTCCGTATCCCCCAACTGATTTTCGATGGCTATCCGCAGGCTGGGTACCATGTATTCCATGGGTACTACTGCTTCTTGGCCGCACATCAGCTGGAAGGGTGTGTGTCCTGTTGTTACTTTGTATGTCGTACGGTATGCCCACAGAACGGCCGATAACCTCTCCTCCCAATCGGCTTCCTCTATACCACAAGATTTGTGAATAATTGCCACTAGTACCTTATTTGTTGATTCTGCTTGGCCGTTGGCTCGGGGGTAGTACGGGCTAGATAGGTTGTGGAATATCCGAAACTCTGTTGTCATCAGTCGGATAATGTGATTCACAAAGTGTCCTCCTCGATCACTTGTAATTTGGATAGGAATCCCATATCGTGTCACTATCTGTTTGTAGATGAATTTGGCTGTGCTCTGGGCTATGTTATCTAGCAATGCTTGTGCTTCAGCCCACTTCGTGAGATATTCTGTCGCCACCACGATGTATCGACACCGGTATAGGTGACTCACTTTCAGTGGTCTGATGAAGTCCAGTCCCCATCGCTAGAACAATTCTTGAGGCTGGGATGGATAGAGTGGCATAAAGTCTCGCTTCAGAGGTTTTCCTACTCTCTGGCAGGTATCACATCCTATCACCCACTCCCGTGTGTCTGTGTGCATCATCGGCCACCATAGCCCTACCAACAGGATTTTTCTCGCCGTGGCATCTGGTCCCATATGCCCGCCAGCCAAACCCTCATGTGCTTCCTTCAGTACCCCTGGTATCTCCTCTTCTATAACACATCTTCGAAGGATCTGGTCTGACCCCATCTTGTATAGCAAGCCATTAATGAGCTGAAAAGTTTTGCTTTTTAGTACGAGCTTTCTTCTCTCCGCTGGTGCCATTTCCTTGGGGAACGAGGAGGTGGACAAGTAATTTCCTATCTTTTCGTACCATGACGGAAGTATTGCAATCTGAAACAGGTGTGCATCGGGGAAATCTTCGTTCACGCCTCCTTCCGCAAGTTCACCTGACCGTATTCTTGACAACTGATCGGCAATCACATGACTCTTCCCTGGCCGCACTATGATGGTGAATGTGAACTCTTGCAGTAGTAGCAGCCATCTACTTACTTTGCCTTGGATTATGGGCTTGTTTACTAAGTACATCAGAGCTTGATGGTCCACGTAGAAGGTGAATGGTGTTGCTAGCAAGTAGTGCCTAAATTTCTGTACGGAGTACACCATCCCTAATGCTTCTCGCTTGGTCGTGCTGTAGTTCTTCTCTGCCTTCGAGAGTAGCCGACTAGCAAAGAATACTGGTTGGTCCAACCCATGTGCTCCGACTTGTGCTAGTGTTGCTCCTATGGAAAAGTTTGAGGCATCCACATGTACGTGGAATTCTTTGTCCCAGTCCGGGTACACCAGGATGGGTGAACTGATTAGTCAATCCTTTAGTTCCTTGAATGCTTTTGCTTGTTCTTCCGTCCATAGGAAAGGTTGTCCCTTGTCAATAAGTCAAGCGGGTATGATACTTGTGCAAAATTCTTAATGAACCTCCGGTAATACCCGACATGGCCAAGGAAGGATTTCACTCCCGTGACATTTTCTGGAGCCTCCATATGTACGATGACCCTTATTTTGTCAGGATCGGTCTTTAGCCCTGCTTTGCATACAATATGGCCTAGTAACTTCCCCTGTGGTACCATGAACTTGCATTTCTTTGGGTTCAATGCTAGACGTGCTACTCGGCATCTTTCCATGCATTCACCAAGGGCTTTGAGATGTTTTTCCTTGTCACTAAAAATAGACCAGTCGTCTAGAAATGCTCTGAAGTTGCCCACCGACATCTTGTCAAATATGTGTAAAATTATCCTTTGGAACGTGGCCGGTGCGTTACACAACCCAAATGGCATCCGGTGGTACGCGTATACTCTGTCTTCGACCACAAAAGTTGTCTTCAACTTTTCTTCGGCAATACAAATTTGGTTATATCCGAAAAACCCGTCCAGGAACGAGTACATTTCATGTCCGGCGACCTCCTCCAAGATGGTGTCGGTGAAGGAAATTGGGAATGGGTCCTTCACTACTACTGCGTTCAAACATCGAAAGTCGACACATATCTGGATTTGCTACGATTCTTTCTTTAAGGAAATGACAATTGGTGATACCCACTTGCTCACATTTACTTTGAAAATGATTCCAGCCTCCAACATCTTCTCGATCTCCTCTTGTACTTTTGCGGCATAGTTCTTATTCATTCTATACGGTCTCTTTCGTACGGGTTGGGCTCTTGGTACGAGCGGGATCCTATACACACACAACTCTGGTGGTACTCCCTTCAAATCCTTGTACGTCCAAGTGAAGGTGTCCTTGTACTCCATGAATATTTTGAATGCCGCCGCCTTCAGTACTGGGTCCCAGTCATCACCGACGAGGATCTCCCTAGGCTTCTCTTGTTCTCCCAGATTCACCCTTTTGATTGTTGGTTCCTCGTACTTGATGGGTTTATCTTATTCAAGCTTATGGGCTGGCATCTCATCTAACTCTGCCATGCTTTCCTTATATTCCCCATACTCTGGCGGGAATGTCTCACTGGCGAAACCCTTATCTTTGCCTTCTTCTCCTTCCTTGATCTGTAGCATGTTGCAATCTGGGTGGAAGACTTCATAATCCTCCATCTGCCAGTGAAATAACCCGTTTACTGAATTGGTTTCATCTTCTGAACAACTTCCAATTTCTAGAACGCCTTCCTCGTTTGGCTCCATGGTTCCCCTTTCTTCATCGCCATCTGATCCCTCGTCAAATTCTGAAGACGCTAGGTCCTCACTGACCACCTGATTTTTAAAGTCGATGATATACTTCTTCCCATGGCTCTCGATGGAGAGAGTATTCTTCTTCCAGTTATGGTTTGCCTTGGCGGCAATCAGCCATCCGCGTCCGAGTAATGCATCGTACGCTTTTCTCTCTAGTGGGATGATGACAAAATTCAACAGGAATTGTTGCGTACCTATCACCACTTTTTGTGCCATCAATGTACCTATTGGTTTGATATTGTGTTGATCGGCACCTACTAGTTGAAATGTCGGTGGCCAGAGTGTGGGTTTCCCGAGGCTCTTCCATGTATCCTCGGGTAGTACGTTAACTCCTGATCCTTCGTCGACGATGGTATTAGAGAGTTTCATCCCTAGGATTTCCATCTGTATGACGACCGGTTTCCTCTGTCCGCTTATTGCGAGTAGCGTTGGATCCGTGGTTGCTCCTGTTGGTCCTCTGGTGTCTTCGATCGGACCTATTTGTGCGTTGTCTATCATGATATTTGTGAGTGCTACTCTTAATTGCGGCATGGTTTGCAGCAGGTCTGTTACCTTGACTGGTATGGTCGTGTGAAGTACTTTCCGTACGATGTTCTTTTCCAACTCTGATTGTAACGGCGTACTAGTAGCTTTAGTAGTTCTCCGTTCGTTTGCCATTGCTTCTTCTACTTCCGTCCTGGCTTCTCGGAGTTGTGCTTTCTCCGTACGAGGGTCCGGGTAGTTAGCTTTTTTTGTCTGAGCCCTTGTAAGTGCCAGGACTTCTTCATTGGCTACCTCTAGTATGTTGATACCTTTCTGCTTGGGGCAGTCGGTATCTTCATGATCGCCCGGACTGCACCACTTGCATAGCTTCCCTCCAACGCCTTGGCTACTCTGGCATTCTCTGGCAAAGTGGTCCCATTCGTTGCATCTCCAGCATTGGATCATGGGCCGACCTTTGCTGTCATATTGGATTTTGCTTCTTGGTGTGGTGTTTCTCCGGTTGTTGTGATAGCCGCCGAGGGATGCGTTGTTATTCTGATACTTCGGTGGTGTGGTCGGAGGGGTAGATTGTTCCCCTTGTGTGAAGAACACTTGCGCACTTCGTGTTTTCAAATTGTACGGGCATTCTTTGACAGAGTGTCCCATAACTTGGCAGATGTCACAAAACATCTTCTTTGGGCAGTTTGCTTTTGTATGGCCTTCCGTTTTACATTCCGTACACCATAGTTCGGTCGGTTCCTTTGACCCTTCCTTGTCTGCTTTTAGTTCCTTCATCATCCTTAGCATGTCGCGACGGAGTGCTTGTACAGTTTTTGATTCATCCTCACTTTCCCCCGCGCTTTCTTCATCATCATGTTTTTTCCTTCTAGAGGATGTTTTGTTCTCGCTTTCAATATCCATCGCACGGTTGTATGCTTCAGTGTACGAGGATGGAGGTACTACCTTCATGTTCTTACGTAGCAAGGGAAGCAACCCTTCGATAAACCATCTCTTCTTCAAACCATCTGTTGGCTGTGATTCTAGTTTCCCTAGTAGGTCTTTTAATTTCCGGTTGTAAGTTTGTACGCTTTCATTTTTTCCTTGTTTGGTGTTCTAAATCTCGGCCACAATTTCACTGTCGTCCCTCAACAGTTTAAATTCGTCTTGAAATGCCTGTTTCAACAACCTCCATGAAGCTTTCTGTGTTCGGTCCAACTCCGAGTACCAGTCAATGGCATTGTCTCGGAGTGTCGCCGGGAATGCTTTCAACTAGTTATCTTGGTCATCTTCTCCGCTCGCTATCCAAATTGTCTCACATGTTTTACAGTGTCGTATTGGATCCTCTGACCCATTTCCTGTAAACTTCGGCAACTTTTGCCGTTTTGGAGTCACCATCCTGCTCCGCTGTCCTCCCCGTGTATTGCACCTGACTGGACTGGTTTCGGTACATTCCGGAGTGTCACTTGCACTCTCAGCCACGTCCGAGTCACCCTTTTGTCCCCTGTCAGCGTCCTCTACACCTTGGGTTTCCTGGGTCCCACTCCGGTGCTCCCTCTGCCAAGGGGTCTTGGGCTCAAATCTCCCTGTCCTCAACCCTTCGTTGTCGTCCGATATGGACAACTCCCGAAAGCATTGGACACTATTTTCAAGTTCACCGCTCAAGTCTTCCTCATTTTCTTGGTTTTTATGTTTTTCTATGTACGGGGTGCCGAACGGTTCCTCGTGGTTCTCTTCTTCAGGATGTTGTTGTGATTTGTTAAATCTCCACTACCGGTTTTCTTGCTCTTGTATTCTTAATGATCGCCTAATTCTTTCCTCCTCTGCTTCTTGCCTGATTGGTACTCGGTTCTTGTCTTTGTTCGGCTATACGGGCATTTACAGATCTATCACGCGATCATTGCTGGTTGCCGGTGGTATGTCTCCGACTAGTGTCCCTTTCTTCCTCTTCCCCTTTGGTTCGTTCTTCGTACTGCTGCAAGGTTTGCTGCCTTTGGCGTTCTTGTTCTTCCTCCGCCGGAAGTTCTTGTAGGATGATGGAATGACGGGCTAACAATCTTGGCATGCAATGGACAAGGTGATCGACCTCGTCGTTTACTTTGAGGCGGTCCCAAATAACTGCCTCAGGGACTTCTCGTCGGAGGGCTTGTCTCTGTACGTGGTCTCGCAGGGATATGTTCCAAAGATTTGTCAAATCCCATGTCAAGTCATCCTCTCTTTTTTCATTCATTACTATGGGTTCGTCCGCTGGTCGGCCCATTACGCTGCCATTACACCAAGTGCTTTCCGGGTCCGCTTAGGCAACGGCGCCAAATGTTTACCTCACGGAGTGTCTATCGACATATTACGTACATAAGAAGTAAACTGAAGTACATGTAACACACAGATAAAAGAACATAATAGTTAATACGATTGAATCATCAACACTTCTATTCATTCATTGCAAGTATAACATATACAATCTGACTGTCATAGTATTAGTAAATCCACATAATATCCCCTCTAACTACATGATCCCAATACATATAGCGTTCGGCGTTGGTTGAGCAACCAACTGTCGTGCCACTTCATAACCATAACTAATCAGAACTTCGTTACATGACATTAACCAAACTTACTTATTCCCGCTACAACTAATGTTTTATTACCAAAGCCACCGGCCGACTATGCTAAGATCGACTACACACGTCGGCTTACAATGAGCGTACTTTGTGAGGCGATCAACAACTATGTAGATACAGTCTCTACCCTGGGCTTTCGGCAAGCCCGTAATGAAGTCCATCAACAAGCATTTCCACTTCCTGTTAGGAATTGGAAGTGGCTGAAGCAACCTAGCAGGGTAGGTGTGCTCCTATTTATTCTGCTGACAAACAGGACACTCTCTGACATATCGAAGGACATCTGACTTCAGTCCTTTCCAAGTGAAATGTTCTCGAACCTGCCTGTAAGTTTTGGAATATCCCGGATGTCCAACCATGGGTGCATCATGAAAGGTCCTCAATACTGTCTTCTTCATTTTTGATCCTGGGGTCAAGAAAATCCTTCCTTTGTAAATGATAAGATCATTTACAATTAAATATTTGCTATCTTGCACTGTACCCTCAACGATGCCAAAAGCCCAAGAGTCTTTGGCATACTCTACTATTATCGAATGTCTCTAGTTCTCTGAAATCTCAACCATGGAACTCAAATGTGGGCGGCAAGACAAGGCATCAGCAACCACATTCTGGGACCCTTTGACGTAGGCGATGTCAAAGTCATATGATTGCAATTAGCTCACCCACTTCTATTGACGATCGTTGAGATCCTGCTGTCCTAGGAAATGCCTCAAGCAATTATGATCGGTCTTAACACAAAATTTGCTGCCCACAAGGTACTGCCTGAATTTGGCCAACGCATGCATGATGGCCAACATCTCCTTGTCATAGATGCTAAAATTCTCTCTGGTCCTCTTAACTTCCTACTTTCAAATGCTATCGGATGCTTGTCCTGCATAAGGACGATGTCAATCCCTTCACCCGAAGCGTCACACTGAAGCTCGAAAGGTCTAGTGAAATCTGGTAACGCAAGGACAGGACAAGTAGTCATCAGCTGCTTAAACTTCTCAAAACACTCTTGCGCCTCAAGAGTCCAAACGAATGCCCCTTTCCTTGTCAAGTCTGTAAATGGCGCTGCATGACGTGAATATCTGCTAACAAATCTACGATAGAAGCCACACAAGCCCAAAAATCCTCTAAGCTGAGTAAGATTCTCGGGAGTAGGCCACTCTATAATAGCTCTGACCTTGTCAGGATCCATACGCACACCCTCTGCACTAATAATATGACCCAAGTACAACAACTCCGTCATACCCAGATCACATTTTGACTCCTTGGCATAGAAGGACTCCCTATCAAGAATACTCAGTACCGTATCCAGATGGGCAACATGCTCCTCCCAAGCCTTACTGTATACCAATATGTCATCAAAGAAAACAAATACAGACCTCCTCAGTTGTGACTGGAAGACCCTATTCATGGTGGACTAGAATGTAGCAGGGGCATTGGTCAGCCCGAATGGCATAACCACAAACTCAAAGTGTCCACAATGACAACGAAAGGCTGTTTTCTCAATGTCCTGTTCCCTCACACAAATTTGATGATACCCCAATCTCAAGTCTATTTTTGAAAACCAGCGAGCACCATGTAGCTCATCTATCAGCTCATCAATCCGGGGAATAGGAAACCTGTTTTTGATTGTCCTTTTGTTCAACAATCTGTAATCAATACACATCCGCAATGTTCCATCCTTTTTTCTTCACTAACACAACGGATGAAGCGAATGGTGACTTACTAGGCCTGATATGTCCCATAGCGAGCAGCCCCTTAATTGTTTTCTCTATTTCATCCTTAAGTAGCTTAGGATGCCTGTAAGGTGTGACAATCACGGGCTTAGCGCCCTCCTCCAACTCAATGATGTGTTTGGTACCACGGTTGGGGGGTCTACCAGGTGGAATCTCACTGAACACCTTAGTGTGTTTAGTCCTCAACTCTTGTATGTCTGGATGATAGACTGGGGTTTTCTACTCCTCTTGTGATGGCATCAACATGCACTCTGTTGCCCACTCAATCATGTCGTGTCGCATGAGTTTCTCCATCCTACTGAAAGATATCATTCTGAAATTACTATCCCTGATGGCCTTCAACACATGATTCCTCCCGTCCACCTTAAATCTCATCTCCATATCATGAAGGTTAAGGGTAAACACTCCAATGTCATGAAGCCATTTCATCCCTAGAACCATGTCGGTGTCTCCCATATTCACCACATAGAAATCGGCCTTAAAGTCATAATTACTCAACCGCATAGGGAGATCTGAAACCATCCTATCAAACTTGAGAGTGTAGCCATCCGCGACCTTTACTCTTATGCCCTCAAATTCCTCAGTCTGAATCCCACGCCTCTCAACCAGCCTAGCATCAATAAAATTATGCGTGGCCATTGTATCCAACAATGTAATGATCTTTTTCCCAACTAAGACCCCTCGCATTCTGAAAGAGCCCTCTCGCTGTATGCTAGTGAGACGTGCTTCTTGAAGCTTAACTTCCTCCTCTGTTTCTGCTTCATTTTCAACCTCATTTTCGGATTTTTCTACCTCGGATTCCTCATGCTCACTGTGTTGGTCTGATTTCTCAGATTCAGAATCCTCATAGAATGCCCACATTATTGGGTTAGCCTTTCCCTTAGGCCTTAAAGGACAGTCGTGGTTTGCATCATAGGGTCCTTTGCAATAGAAGCACAACTTCTTCCTGCGCAAGTCCTCTATGGTTTCTCTATCAAACGGAGCTACTGATTTCCCCTTGGAATCTGAGTTTTCCTTCTTAAGAAATGATTTCCCGTCCTTGTATGAAGACAATGTTTTTGAAGAGAACTTACTTTGCGAAGCTGCAAGTTCCACGCTCCTAGCTTTTTTCATGGCTTCCTGTAGAGTCGGGGGATCAAAAGCTTTGATCCAACCTCTTAAACGTTCCAACTTCCAATAGACCTTCGATGAATAATACGACCAATCTTCTTTCTGAGATGTTGGGAACCATAACTGCTAACTGCTGGAAATCACCTATATATCCCTCCAAACTCCCAACTTGCTTGAGTTGAGCTAGGTCTCTGAAATAGATTTTCGGATCTTTCTTGTCATAGCGTTCAACCAACCTGTCGACGAACTCCTGGTAAGAAGTGATGCGGTTATGTTGCAATGTGACCATCTCATGATACCACCAATCATGGGCTAATCCCTCCAAATGCAAGGTGGCGTACTTGATTGTGTCCTCCTCTGCCATTGGTCGAAGAGTCAAGAACGTATCCAGCTTGTGGACCCAAGACTGTGTTGTGGTCTTACCACTGCCATCAAATGTAGGCAAGGCGAGTTTACCAGTGGCATGTTTCAAGTCTCTATTCTAATTTCGAGGCCTCCTATCTTGCCTTGTCCTGTAATGCTCTTGTCATTGACTTACAAACCTGTCAAAGCTGATGCGCTCCCTGACCTGTGGTGTCAATAACTCCCATTCATCGTTTGCTGCCATGATATTATCTGCAAACATTGACTCACCCTCTTCTTCCACATTTTCCTCTTCAGGTTCATTTGTCAAAAAGGTAGGACGTGTGGGCCTATCAGCAGTACGAGTAGGTGCTTGTTGTGCCCTGGGTGTCCCCACAACGCTCCTGTTATCATCAGGTATCTGGTTTTGCCTCCCTTGAGTATTCATTTGTTGTAACTGTGTCATAAGTGCTTGTACAACCATTGCTACCTGTTCCTGCCCAGCTGCCAGACGTCTAAGAATCTCACGATTATCTTGGTCCTCATTATGTCCCCTATTTCCTCCTTCATTTCTAGGTGGAATTCCATTTCCCCTGTCTCCCATTGTGGCCTGTTCTATATCAGCAAACTGATTTATTCGTTGGTCTGCTCTTTGACGAGTATAATATCTATGAGGGCCTACTTCTTGTGGCTGCATGCGAACTTTAACCCTCCAGGATGGCAAGATCAGAGCTCTAATACCACTGTGATGTACCACACTCCCTTGATAATATTTTCACTGAACTTGTAGGTCTGATTTTTGATTGGTTTGTGTTTCTCTTTTTATGTGTTTGATTTTTTGCCAATAAAAACTAAGAAAGAACTAAGAAGCATATGCATAAAGGAAACTCAAATAACTAAGCTACTGAAACAACTTGAGTACATTGCTCATTTCGATGTCTAAATATAGTTTCTTCATTACATAAAGGTCACTTACAATATATAACTTACATTAGATTCGATGTTGTGTATTTCATAGATCATATTTTAACTTACAGCCAAAACAACACTATGAATAGTGCCCTGCTACAGTACCCGCGCCCAATGAAATGCTGATTTCTTTTCAAAGATGAACTTCTCCCACCAAAAAACCGAAATAGGAAGCCTCCTAAAGTAAGGGCGCCCCCTTTAGGTGAAGTTGCAGCCTTGTAAAAAGGGCATTTCTTTTGCTTTGGCTGATACAAACCCTCACAAAAGTGTGGCTGGCTGTAGCTCTTCAAAACAGCTCCAAAATACCACAAAAATACCACAAAACGCAAACAGCTCTTGTACAATCAAGATTGGAGACAACAACAACCCAAACTACTCAAAGCCAAGCTCAAAACAACTTGTGAACAACAATGTAGATCTCCAAAAGAGCAGCAAAATAACAGATCAGCAACTTTAAGATGGTGTTTCACACCTTCAAGCAGCTCCAAACGACGAACCAAGCCCCACCAGGCTCACCCACTGCAAGAAACAAGGAAACCCTAGCCTCCTCCTTCCTCCAAGCTTCACTCCCAAGTTTTCTTCAAGCCAAATGATCATCTCGTGAAGAAGTTCGAACTTTCTCTCTTGCCTTTTATAAATTTACAAAGGAAACACTATTCATTAAAGTGAACACTATTCACTTAAGTTATAACATTTTTCACTTTAGTAATGAATAGTAACTTAAAAATAGAAAATGACCCCTTCATATTAAAACACATGGTCCCTAGGTTGAGGATGGTGAAATAAAAGGTGAATATCATTAAATTAAGCACAGTATCATGCCAAACACCACAATTCACCCTGCCACCATGCTCCGGAGATCAACACTGAAGTTTGACGACCAAGTGCCCGTCCAAGTGACCCTCTATCCAGAACCATTAGCCTACGAGGGTCGACATAATAAGCTAATATACTGATGTCCAAGAGCCTAATTAGAAGGGGACATCACATAGTCAGGGGAACGGATAAGTGGCCCGGGCCTACCACCCCTCCAGGGCCGCAACGGACTATGAGTGGAACCCCCACCCCTCCATGGCCCACCCAAGCCTTGGGATTGGGCGGACTATGAGTAGAATTTCCGCCCCTCCAGGGCCTGTCCCTGCCTTGGGTTTCGGGGGCAGACTTAAGTGGGCTTTTAAGGCACCACTTCCCTCACAGCCTTCCTCCCAATAAGCTTGCAAACACAAGGAAGACAATCTTTTAGCAATCAAAAACATTTGCTTTTATTACTGATTTTTGACATCATTATCATCATGATAATATTAAAGAAAGAATTACGCAAATAAACAAACTAGCTATATTTATTTCTTATATTCAAAATATGCTAAATATTATTGCTAAGTGAGTACATCACCTGAGTTGCTATATCTCTCCATGTTTCCTTACTCGCCTCCTTCAACCTTATACTAAATTGATCATAGGATGAGGACAATTCATAAATATATAATCTATTTATGTTTATATTAAAGAGTCATTATTACTTATAAGTATCATTATTGCATAATCATGTATATGTATTTATATCTATATATATATATATATATGTTTATATAATTATTCCTTCCTTATTCATATATATTCTTTATTTATTGAATATTATTCATTAGAAAATTTATCTATATCTATGCATATATACTTCTATGCCTATTAAATTATTTATATATATATATATATATATTAAATGACTATATTCCAATGCATAACAATCATTGTTGCTGTTGCTCTAAATTGCAGATTGTATTTCTCAATGTTTTCTCTCCCTTCCTTATTTTCCTTCCTTCTATTTATACCATTCAAGGTAGGTGACTCATGGGGGGAATGTACTGTTTGGTGAAAGAAGTGACTTTTCATAAAATACATCCCTTTGTTAGATTTAATTGCTGCCTTTATTATCACAATAATATCTATTTTTAAAATAATATATTATTACTATAATTATGATCTTTCAGATTTCTATTTATTTTATTATTTTATTTTGATGTTTTATTGAACATATTTTAACATTAAAGTATAATAATAAAACAATTTGCTAATATCTTATTATTATTTTATTCTAATGTATTACAATCTTTGATGTGTAATGATTATAATATTTATTTATTATTATTATTTTTGATATTAAGTTATTCAATAATAAAATGTAATAACAATAATTTGCCTATATATTATTATTATATTTTTAAATTGATATGATACACATTTATTTTATATTTTAATATTAATATTGCTATTTATTTTATTTATTAATTTATTTGTATTTTAACACTTGGTCTTTATAGTTCTGCTATTTCGGGGACATGACAATGTGTTATGAAGAATGTCATGTGACTTGACAATATTGAGAAAACATATCATATCTTCGATATCACGTGTGAAGGTGAAATCTCCACTTATTTGTTTTGAAATATCTTCCCTAGCTAAGAGGGAGTGTTGATTTAAGATAGCATCGGTCAGATATAAATGATGATTGCATTTATGCATCATCATCATTTATATTTAATCAAACTGCTCTTAAAATATAAACATCTACAAATAAGTTATTCGAATTTCAGATGATGATAGAAATTCAAGGATAAATAAATCGAACTTTATATGAATGATTGCTGCTTGTTAAAGCATGATGATTGGTAAAGTATTAACTAACAAATTTACCAAGGGAGCCTGCGCACTCAAGGGACACGTCCCATGAGACATGTCCTC
>CM021101.1:858362907-858425758 GCA_007115665.2 Sequoiadendron giganteum
CCTTAGCATGTCGCGACGGAGTGCTTGTACAGTTTTTGATTCATCCTCACTTTCCCCCGCGCTTTCTTCATCATCATGTTTTTTCCTTCTAGAGGATGTTTTGTTCTCGCTTTCAATATCCATCGCACGGTTGTATGCTTCAGTGTACGAGGATGGAGGTACTACCTTCATGTTCTTACGTAGCAAGGGAAGCAACCCTTCGATAAACCATCTCTTCTTCAAACCATCTGTTGGCTGTGATTCTAGTTTCCCTAGTAGGTCTTTTAATTTCCGGTTGTAAGTTTGTACGCTTTCATTTTTTCCTTGTTTGGTGTTCTAAATCTCGGCCACAATTTCACTGTCGTCCCTCAACAGTTTAAATTCGTCTTGAAATGCCTGTTTCAACAACCTCCATGAAGCTTTCTGTGTTCGGTCCAACTCCGAGTACCAGTCAATGGCATTGTCTCGGAGTGTCGCCGGGAATGCTTTCAACTAGTTATCTTGGTCATCTTCTCCGCTCGCTATCCAAATTGTCTCACATGTTTTACAGTGTCGTATTGGATCCTCTGACCCATTTCCTGTAAACTTCGGCAACTTTTGCCGTTTTGGAGTCACCATCCTGCTCCGCTGTCCTCCCCGTGTATTGCACCTGACTGGACTGGTTTCGGTACATTCCGGAGTGTCACTTGCACTCTCAGCCACGTCCGAGTCACCCTTTTGTCCCCTGTCAGCGTCCTCTACACCTTGGGTTTCCTGGGTCCCACTCCGGTGCTCCCTCTGCCAAGGGGTCTTGGGCTCAAATCTCCCTGTCCTCAACCCTTCGTTGTCGTCCGATATGGACAACTCCCGAAAGCATTGGACACTATTTTCAAGTTCACCGCTCAAGTCTTCCTCATTTTCTTGGTTTTTATGTTTTTCTATGTACGGGGTGCCGAACGGTTCCTCGTGGTTCTCTTCTTCAGGATGTTGTTGTGATTTGTTAAATCTCCACTACCGGTTTTCTTGCTCTTGTATTCTTAATGATCGCCTAATTCTTTCCTCCTCTGCTTCTTGCCTGATTGGTACTCGGTTCTTGTCTTTGTTCGGCTATACGGGCATTTACAGATCTATCACGCGATCATTGCTGGTTGCCGGTGGTATGTCTCCGACTAGTGTCCCTTTCTTCCTCTTCCCCTTTGGTTCGTTCTTCGTACTGCTGCAAGGTTTGCTGCCTTTGGCGTTCTTGTTCTTCCTCCGCCGGAAGTTCTTGTAGGATGATGGAATGACGGGCTAACAATCTTGGCATGCAATGGACAAGGTGATCGACCTCGTCGTTTACTTTGAGGCGGTCCCAAATAACTGCCTCAGGGACTTCTCGTCGGAGGGCTTGTCTCTGTACGTGGTCTCGCAGGGATATGTTCCAAAGATTTGTCAAATCCCATGTCAAGTCATCCTCTCTTTTTTCATTCATTACTATGGGTTCGTCCGCTGGTCGGCCCATTACGCTGCCATTACACCAAGTGCTTTCCGGGTCCGCTTAGGCAACGGCGCCAAATGTTTACCTCACGGAGTGTCTATCGACATATTACGTACATAAGAAGTAAACTGAAGTACATGTAACACACAGATAAAAGAACATAATACCCATAGATTACATATCCATTACTGAGCAGTAATCTCCAAAAAATTTGCATGCCGAGTAATTTCTGCTTTTACTCTCGGGCAATATGCAGATGGATTTTCTCCTGTCAAATTATCGAGTAATGCAGTAGCTCACAAAAAACCCACAAACTTGGCAAGTTTGTGTGTGTATAAATATGTCTATGTGTGTATATGCATGCAAACTTGGCATCTGTGTATGTTTATAGATATGTGTAATGCAGTCCCGAGTATATATAAATAACATCCATACATTTGCCGAGTATTTCTTTGTATTTTGTAGTTTTCCTCAATAAATTTTTGGGCTGTCCACATGCATATACGATTGAATCATCAACACTTCTATTCATTCATTGCAATTATAACATATACATCTGACTGTCATAGTATTAGTAAATCCACATAATATCCCCTCTAACTACATGATCCCAATACATATAGCGTTCGGCGTTGGTTGAGCAACCAACTGTCGTGCCACTTCATAACCATAACTAATCAGAACTTCGTTACATGACATTAACCAAACTTACTTATTCCCGCTACAACTAATGTTTTATTACCAAAGCCACCGGCCGACTATGCTAAGATCGACTACACACGTCGGCTTACAATGAGCGTACTTTGTGAGGCGATCAACAACTATGTAGATACAGTCTCTACCCTGGGCTTTCGGCAAGCCCGTAATGAAGTCCATCAACAAGCATTTCCACTTCCTGTTAGGAATTGGAAGTGGCTGAAGCAACCTAGCAGGGTAGGTGTGCTCCTATTTATTCTGCTGACAAACAGGACACTCTCTGACATATCGAAGGACATCTGACTTCAGTCCTTTCCAAGTGAAATGTTCTCGAACCTGCCTGTAAGTTTTGGAATATCCCGGATGTCCAACCATGGGTGCATCATGAAAGGTCCTCAATACTGTCTTCTTCATTTTTGATCCTGGGGTCAAGAAAATCCTTCCTTTGTAAATGATAAGATCATTTACAATTAAATATTTGCTATCTTGCACTGTACCCTCAACGATGCCAAAAGCCCAAGAGTCTTTGGCATACTCTACTATTATCGAATGTCTCTAGTTCTCTGAAATCTCAACCATGGAACTCAAATGTGGGCGGCAAGACAAGGCATCAGCAACCACATTCTGGGACCCTTTGACGTAGGCGATGTCAAAGTCATATGATTGCAATTAGCTCACCCACTTCTATTGACGATCGTTGAGATCCTGCTGTCCTAGGAAATGCCTCAAGCAATTATGATCGGTCTTAACACAAAATTTGCTGCCCACAAGGTACTGCCTGAATTTGGCCAACGCATGCATGATGGCCAACATCTCCTTGTCATAGATGCTAAAATTCTCTCTGGTCCTCTTAACTTCCTACTTTCAAATGCTATCGGATGCTTGTCCTGCATAAGGACGATGTCAATCCCTTCACCCGAAGCGTCACACTGAAGCTCGAAAGGTCTAGTGAAATCTGGTAACGCAAGGACAGGACAAGTAGTCATCAGCTGCTTAAACTTCTCAAAACACTCTTGCGCCTCAAGAGTCCAAACGAATGCCCCTTTCCTTGTCAAGTCTGTAAATGGCGCTGCATGACGTGAATATCTGCTAACAAATCTACGATAGAAGCCACACAAGCCCAAAAATCCTCTAAGCTGAGTAAGATTCTCGGGAGTAGGCCACTCTATAATAGCTCTGACCTTGTCAGGATCCATACGCACACCCTCTGCACTAATAATATGACCCAAGTACAACAACTCCGTCATACCCAGATCACATTTTGACTCCTTGGCATAGAAGGACTCCCTATCAAGAATACTCAGTACCGTATCCAGATGGGCAACATGCTCCTCCCAAGCCTTACTGTATACCAATATGTCATCAAAGAAAACAAATACAGACCTCCTCAGTTGTGACTGGAAGACCCTATTCATGGTGGACTAGAATGTAGCAGGGGCATTGGTCAGCCCGAATGGCATAACCACAAACTCAAAGTGTCCACAATGACAACGAAAGGCTGTTTTCTCAATGTCCTGTTCCCTCACACAAATTTGATGATACCCCAATCTCAAGTCTATTTTTGAAAACCAGCGAGCACCATGTAGCTCATCTATCAGCTCATCAATCCGGGGAATAGGAAACCTGTTTTTGATTGTCCTTTTGTTCAACAATCTGTAATCAATACACATCCGCAATGTTCCATCCTTTTTTCTTCACTAACACAACGGATGAAGCGAATGGTGACTTACTAGGCCTGATATGTCCCATAGCGAGCAGCCCCTTAATTGTTTTCTCTATTTCATCCTTAAGTAGCTTAGGATGCCTGTAAGGTGTGACAATCACGGGCTTAGCGCCCTCCTCCAACTCAATGATGTGTTTGGTACCACGGTTGGGGGGTCTACCAGGTGGAATCTCACTGAACACCTTAGTGTGTTTAGTCCTCAACTCTTGTATGTCTGGATGATAGACTGGGGTTTTCTACTCCTCTTGTGATGGCATCAACATGCACTCTGTTGCCCACTCAATCATGTCGTGTCGCATGAGTTTCTCCATCCTACTGAAAGATATCATTCTGAAATTACTATCCCTGATGGCCTTCAACACATGATTCCTCCCGTCCACCTTAAATCTCATCTCCATATCATGAAGGTTAAGGGTAAACACTCCAATGTCATGAAGCCATTTCATCCCTAGAACCATGTCGGTGTCTCCCATATTCACCACATAGAAATCGGCCTTAAAGTCATAATTACTCAACCGCATAGGGAGATCTGAAACCATCCTATCAAACTTGAGAGTGTAGCCATCCGCGACCTTTACTCTTATGCCCTCAAATTCCTCAGTCTGAATCCCACGCCTCTCAACCAGCCTAGCATCAATAAAATTATGCGTGGCCATTGTATCCAACAATGTAATGATCTTTTTCCCAACTAAGACCCCTCGCATTCTGAAAGAGCCCTCTCGCTGTATGCTAGTGAGACGTGCTTCTTGAAGCTTAACTTCCTCCTCTGTTTCTGCTTCATTTTCAACCTCATTTTCGGATTTTTCTACCTCGGATTCCTCATGCTCACTGTGTTGGTCTGATTTCTCAGATTCAGAATCCTCATAGAATGCCCACATTATTGGGTTAGCCTTTCCCTTAGGCCTTAAAGGACAGTCGTGGTTTGCATCATAGGGTCCTTTGCAATAGAAGCACAACTTCTTCCTGCGCAAGTCCTCTATGGTTTCTCTATCAAACGGAGCTACTGATTTCCCCTTGGAATCTGAGTTTTCCTTCTTAAGAAATGATTTCCCGTCCTTGTATGAAGACAATGTTTTTGAAGAGAACTTACTTTGCGAAGCTGCAAGTTCCACGCTCCTAGCTTTTTTCATGGCTTCCTGTAGAGTCGGGGGATCAAAAGCTTTGATCCAACCTCTTAAACGTTCCAACTTCCAATAGACCTTCGATGAATAATACGACCAATCTTCTTTCTGAGATGTTGGGAACCATAACTGCTAACTGCTGGAAATCACCTATATATCCCTCCAAACTCCCAACTTGCTTGAGTTGAGCTAGGTCTCTGAAATAGATTTTCGGATCTTTCTTGTCATAGCGTTCAACCAACCTGTCGACGAACTCCTGGTAAGAAGTGATGCGGTTATGTTGCAATGTGACCATCTCATGATACCACCAATCATGGGCTAATCCCTCCAAATGCAAGGTGGCGTACTTGATTGTGTCCTCCTCTGCCATTGGTCGAAGAGTCAAGAACGTATCCAGCTTGTGGACCCAAGACTGTGTTGTGGTCTTACCACTGCCATCAAATGTAGGCAAGGCGAGTTTACCAGTGGCATGTTTCAAGTCTCTATTCTAATTTCGAGGCCTCCTATCTTGCCTTGTCCTGTAATGCTCTTGTCATTGACTTACAAACCTGTCAAAGCTGATGCGCTCCCTGACCTGTGGTGTCAATAACTCCCATTCATCGTTTGCTGCCATGATATTATCTGCAAACATTGACTCACCCTCTTCTTCCACATTTTCCTCTTCAGGTTCATTTGTCAAAAAGGTAGGACGTGTGGGCCTATCAGCAGTACGAGTAGGTGCTTGTTGTGCCCTGGGTGTCCCCACAACGCTCCTGTTATCATCAGGTATCTGGTTTTGCCTCCCTTGAGTATTCATTTGTTGTAACTGTGTCATAAGTGCTTGTACAACCATTGCTACCTGTTCCTGCCCAGCTGCCAGACGTCTAAGAATCTCACGATTATCTTGGTCCTCATTATGTCCCCTATTTCCTCCTTCATTTCTAGGTGGAATTCCATTTCCCCTGTCTCCCATTGTGGCCTGTTCTATATCAGCAAACTGATTTATTCGTTGGTCTGCTCTTTGACGAGTATAATATCTATGAGGGCCTACTTCTTGTGGCTGCATGCGAACTTTAACCCTCCAGGATGGCAAGATCAGAGCTCTAATACCACTGTGATGTACCACACTCCCTTGATAATATTTTCACTGAACTTGTAGGTCTGATTTTTGATTGGTTTGTGTTTCTCTTTTTATGTGTTTGATTTTTTGCCAATAAAAACTAAGAAAGAACTAAGAAGCATATGCATAAAGGAAACTCAAATAACTAAGCTACTGAAACAACTTGAGTACATTGCTCATTTCGATGTCTAAATATAGTTTCTTCATTACATAAAGGTCACTTACAATATATAACTTACATTAGATTCGATGTTGTGTATTTCATAGATCATATTTTAACTTACAGCCAAAACAACACTATGAATAGTGCCCTGCTACAGTACCCGCGCCCAATGAAATGCTGATTTCTTTTCAAAGATGAACTTCTCCCACCAAAAAACCGAAATAGGAAGCCTCCTAAAGTAAGGGCGCCCCCTTTAGGTGAAGTTGCAGCCTTGTAAAAAGGGCATTTCTTTTGCTTTGGCTGATACAAACCCTCACAAAAGTGTGGCTGGCTGTAGCTCTTCAAAACAGCTCCAAAATACCACAAAAATACCACAAAACGCAAACAGCTCTTGTACAATCAAGATTGGAGACAACAACAACCCAAACTACTCAAAGCCAAGCTCAAAACAACTTGTGAACAACAATGTAGATCTCCAAAAGAGCAGCAAAATAACAGATCAGCAACTTTAAGATGGTGTTTCACACCTTCAAGCAGCTCCAAACGACGAACCAAGCCCCACCAGGCTCACCCACTGCAAGAAACAAGGAAACCCTAGCCTCCTCCTTCCTCCAAGCTTCACTCCCAAGTTTTCTTCAAGCCAAATGATCATCTCGTGAAGAAGTTCGAACTTTCTCTCTTGCCTTTTATAAATTTACAAAGGAAACACTATTCATTAAAGTGAACACTATTCACTTAAGTTATAACATTTTTCACTTTAGTAATGAATAGTAACTTAAAAATAGAAAATGACCCCTTCATATTAAAACACATGGTCCCTAGGTTGAGGATGGTGAAATAAAAGGTGAATATCATTAAATTAAGCACAGTATCATGCCAAACACCACAATTCACCCTGCCACCATGCTCCGGAGATCAACACTGAAGTTTGACGACCAAGTGCCCGTCCAAGTGACCCTCTATCCAGAACCATTAGCCTACGAGGGTCGACATAATAAGCTAATATACTGATGTCCAAGAGCCTAATTAGAAGGGGACATCACATAGTCAGGGGAACGGATAAGTGGCCCGGGCCTACCACCCCTCCAGGGCCGCAACGGACTATGAGTGGAACCCCCACCCCTCCATGGCCCACCCAAGCCTTGGGATTGGGCGGACTATGAGTAGAATTTCCGCCCCTCCAGGGCCTGTCCCTGCCTTGGGTTTCGGGGGCAGACTTAAGTGGGCTTTTAAGGCACCACTTCCCTCACAGCCTTCCTCCCAATAAGCTTGCAAACACAAGGAAGACAATCTTTTAGCAATCAAAAACATTTGCTTTTATTACTGATTTTTGACATCATTATCATCATGATAATATTAAAGAAAGAATTACGCAAATAAACAAACTAGCTATATTTATTTCTTATATTCAAAATATGCTAAATATTATTGCTAAGTGAGTACATCACCTGAGTTGCTATATCTCTCCATGTTTCCTTACTCGCCTCCTTCAACCTTATACTAAATTGATCATAGGATGAGGACAATTCATAAATATATAATCTATTTATGTTTATATTAAAGAGTCATTATTACTTATAAGTATCATTATTGCATAATCATGTATATGTATTTATATCTATATATATATATATATATGTTTATATAATTATTCCTTCCTTATTCATATATATTCTTTATTTATTGAATATTATTCATTAGAAAATTTATCTATATCTATGCATATATACTTCTATGCCTATTAAATTATTTATATATATATATATATATATTAAATGACTATATTCCAATGCATAACAATCATTGTTGCTGTTGCTCTAAATTGCAGATTGTATTTCTCAATGTTTTCTCTCCCTTCCTTATTTTCCTTCCTTCTATTTATACCATTCAAGGTAGGTGACTCATGGGGGGAATGTATTGTTTGGTGAAAGAAGTGACTTTTCATAAAATACATCCCTTTGTTAGATTTAATTGCTGCCTTTATTATCACAATAATATCTATTTTTAAAATAATATATTATTACTATAATTATGATATTTCAGATTTCTATTTATTTTATTATTTTATTTTGATGTTTTATTGAACATATTTTAACATTAAAGTATAATAATAAAACAATTTGCTAATATCTTATTATTATTTTATTCTAATGTATTACAATCTTTGATGTGTAATGATTATAATATTTATTTATTATTATTATTTTTGATATTAAGTTATTCAATAATAAAATGTAATAACAATAATTTGCCTATATATTATTATTATATTTTTAAATTGATATGATACACATTTATTTTATATTTTAATATTAATATTGCTATTTATTTTATTTATTAATTTATTTGTATTTTAACACTTGGTCTTTATAGTTCTGCTATTTCGGGGACATGACAATGTGTTATGAAGAATGTCATGTGACTTGACAATATTGAGAAAACATATCATATCTTCGATATCACGTGTGAAGGTGAAATCTCCACTTATTTGTTTTGAAATATCTTCCCTAGCTAAGAGGGAGTGTTGATTTAAGATAGCATCGGTCAGATATAAATGATGATTGCATTTATGCATCATCATCATTTATATTTAATCAAACTGCTCTTAAAATATAAACATCTACAAATAAGTTATTCGAATTTCAGATGATGATAGAAATTCAAGGATAAATAAATCGAACTTTATATGAATGATTGCTGCTTGTTAAAGCATGATGATTGGTAAAGTATTAACTAACAAATTTACCAAGGGAGCCTGCGCACTCAAGGGACACGTCCCATGAGACATGTCCTCTCATGAGACGCGTTTCCTTAGAGCGTGTCTTCTCCCATGATATAAATGGGAAATCATTTCTATCTTGCAAACATCGAAATTAATAAATGTTCTGCAATTAGCACATTCAAAATATAAGAAGTAAAATCTGACTTAGAATTCTTACACAAAATTTCAGACTTAGAATTTTCATAGGTCTTTTAGGATCCAAATTTGATAAGATTTGATTACATTTACAAAAGTGAATTATTAATTTAATGTTATAAAGTTACTTTGATAAAGTACTTTATAACTTGGCCATTAATAAAGTAATAAAGTGACTTTATTAAAAGAATGCATTTTGAGTCACTTTATTAATATTTAAGTGAAAGGGACATTTTTCAAGACAAAAGATAAAATATTAAATTATTGTGCAAAGCCAAGTTGGAGTGGGATTTTGAGGTGGAGAAATATTAATATTTTATTTATTGAAAAGGCAAAACCCTAACTTGGGTGTGGATTTGGAGAAGGCATAAAGAGAGGAAAGAACATTGTTTTCATCATCCAAGTTATTATTTGCAAATTGAAGAGAGCTGAGCAACAAGGTTTGCAGGCATGGCATTTCAAGTTGTTCTGAGGATGATAACCCTCAAAGAGGACAATGTCTACAGATGTGGAAGATCATCCAAGGGCATTCTAAGAGATAGTCTTACACAGAGATTATTACAGAGCTTCATCAATTTCCTGGAGATCATCATTCAAGGGTTTATAGAGTTATAAGGGTACAAGGTTGAAGGATGTTGATACTCACATATGCTGATCAAGCATTCCCAGATCTAAGATTTATGTTGTTGATTCTGGGAATGGATATTATGTATTTCCTGAGGCATTAATAAAATTTGGTTATTTAATTTCTTGCAACTATTTGGCAATTCGTTTATTTGCAAAAATCTATGTTTTGTATTTCTTGGTTAAACCCCAAATTGGAGGGGGTTATTATAGTGGTATCAGAACACAAAATATTTTGCTATCCTGTGTGGTTAATTCATGAGTGAGAAAGAACAAACTTATCACAGGGGTCCACGATCGTGGCAACCTCCGCAACTGCTAGAGGGTGAAACTATCTCATGCGTTTTAGGTATCCATAATTCTCCAAAGATACCAAGGAGTCTATCCAGTGACAATGAAATTATTGCAGGTGCAATGATAGAAAGAGACAAAGGCCATGTTGGTTCCATCACCCCAAATGCCAGGAGAGCGGAAATTTGATACTATGATGGATATGTTGGCCGAATTCTTGCACAAGATGAACCAGGTTCCTACTCTTGGTCATACAAAACATCATGATAATTCTAGTAGTTCTAATGCACAGCTTGAGGACAGGCCAAGGATTTCACTCAACACCACATTTAGGCCCTTGCAACCCACCTTTACACGCAAGGTTGAGGCTCCTATTCATCAAGAACGACCTCTTGAGCAGCCGACGAACATGGTCGATGAGGTTGAGGCCAGCCATGCAGAATATACTTCACTTCCTCCCTACATCAGGAACATGTTGACATTTGACCAGTTCTTGAACCAGAGGAGACATAGGGTAGTGGCAGTTGGCAAACTAGAGACTAGAGCACCATAGGGTACCAGGGATCTCCAACAGGCGGTGAGCAAAATTACATTAGAGCATTTTGATGGTGGCCATCGTACTGCGTGTGATTGGGTTTAGAATTTTGATAATTTCCCCTTCTTGAGGTCCATGCCTGAGGAAGAGGCAATCAAGTTCGCCACACTACATCTGGATGGCATAGCTCATGAGTGGTGCTACCATAGATTAGTGGCTTTGGGACATAGGTCAATCATATCTTATGATGAGTTCACTAACAAACTCATCAAACGATTTGACAACAGAGATCCAAAATTTTTCTTCCGAGAACTTGCATAGCTTAAGCAAGTTGGGTCACTAGAGGCCTATATCTCAGAGTTCCAACGGATATCAATGATGGTCACTGGTATATTAGAGAGAAAGTTAGTTGTGCTTTTTAGTGAGGATTTCTTAGAACTCTTACATGGATGGATCAAATTCTTTGATCAACCTTCTTTACAGGATGCTATGAAGAAGGCAAGAGATGTGGAGCTTGCTGCCCCAAAAAGCAAGTTTTCGCCAAAACAATTCTCTTCCTCAAAGGATAAAGCACCAAATAAATTTTCAGAACAGCAAAGAAAACCTTTTCAAAAACTCAATGATGAGACCCTCCAAGACTTGGGAAGGAAAAAGTTATGCTTCACTTGCAAAGGGCCATGGGAAAAGGGTCATGTGTGTTGTAATGTCCCCATATTAGAGACATAAAATGCACAAATTAAAATTTCGATTTTGAAAGATTGTTGATAAAGAGCAATGAAAGATTGATGGAATAAGATAAATGAAATGCATTATTATCAACTAGTACATAACTAACATAATTTGACATGACTTATTACTCTTGATCGGAATAGATCTTCGCCTTGTTTCCTCTTGCCTAGACTCATTGGAGGAGGGATAAACTTACAATGCTGAGAGTGCGTGACCAATCTCTACGTAGATCCCCTCAAGGTTATCACCCATCTTGGGACATTCATCATGGGATCAAATTTACCAGCCTTTCCCTCCACAACCATCCTCTCCTTGGTGAGTGTTAGCGAAAGAGAATTTTGGCCCAAAGTCTATTCTTCAAGGTAAAGTCATAAAAGCTCACTGAGACACAATAATTGTTTAAACAATATTATTGTGGCTAGACAAATAACATCCATTTATTTCTATATGTGAAATTCACTTACACTGTAGAGATGACTCAACATATAGACCATATATCTATTCAACTATAAGATAATACTTACAGATAATAAGCATAACACATAAATAATTAATATATATACATACATATAAAACTGCAGACTCTACCCCAGAAATAACAATTGTAAATATCATTCAGCAACATACAATAATTATGATGAACTTACCACTGTTGCTGCTTATTCCCTGTGATCAGGCTTCCGAAGAATCTTTATTATCAGATCCTTGATTTCCCTTTAATCATTCACTTATTCTCATTCGGGCATTATTTTCTAATCTAGACATAAGTATTCAGTTGTTTATTTTATGCAAATCAAAGGTACTCACCTCTTGTAGATCCAATCGCTTCTTCACCTCCAGCGATGACTTACTTCTCAACCCACGATGATCCTTTGTCCTTCACCATGATGATATTCCTTACAACCAAAGGTATTCTTCACAGTAATTATTTATCAGCGAACATCTATTCTTCACCAGCATTCATATCTTTCTTTTGCGATGTTGTTCCCTCAGCGATCATTGATAGATACCTCCTTAAATATCGATGTGCTTGATGGCTCTTTCCAATTGACGTGTCTCTCGGCAGATTGCTGCCATCTTAAGAGTCGAATGACGCTTGTGATAATCGCTTGGGTTTGTATACGTTGGAAATGGGATTCGATAATCCCCTTAATGTTTTATTTATTTAACAATAACTGTTGAGTAATTGCTTTTGATTTTATTTATTTTGATTTTACTTTTATCTTTACTTATATTTTTATTTTATAAAATAATAAACTTGTCAACATTACTTTATTTATTACTTTGTTCTAATGTTACTCGTAAGTATTTGATATTTTAATATTAAGGCATATAATAAATAAAATAGTTTGCTCATATAATATTATTATTTTATTTCAATCCTTACAACCTTGGTAGGGATATGACAATATATTTATATTTAGATTGAGTTATAATTTATTAGATTAAATCAAAAGAAGAAATCATAGAAGTTGGAATAAACAATTTAAAGTAAAGGAGAATTATTGCAAATTGTCAATCTATCTTCCATTAGTACAACGATTATAATAGCTAGTATTTATCGTTTGGGAATTGTATAATTATATTTAATTTTGATAATACAATAGTAATTATAATTATGATGTTGTCTTTGACAATCATAATTATAATGACATCAAATGTTTAATATTTTAAATTTTGTTATTTAACCATTACGATTTCGAGGACATGACATGTGTCCTCTCAAGGGTAAAGTGAATCATTTGGAGTACTTTTATGCGGACGAATCAAATTTCGAAAATTCAGAACAGCGGGTTGATCAGGAAGGGAATGATGAAGATTGTGCCTCAAAAGGGTTGAAAAAAGGAAGAGAAGAAGTTTCACCTACAACTCAACTCTTGAGTATTTAGAGAGAAGGATCCTTTAGGATTAGAGGAGTCTTGAGTGGGCAGCGTGTGATTACATTGATTGATACAGGAGCTACTCATAATTTCATCAATGAGGACTTGGTTGCTAAGCGTGGACTCAAGACCGAAGATTTCAAGGGATTCAAGGTGAGAGTAGCTGATGGGTTTCCACTCAATTGTAACCGAATGATTCCAAAACTCACATTGCAGCTGAATGAATATGAGTTCCAGGCAGATTTTTATGTGGTTAGCATGGGAGAGTTGGATATTGTACTCGGCATGAAGTGGCTTCATTGTATCGGGGAGTTTACCCTCAACTTGCGAGTTATGGAGATGAAATTTGAAGCCAATGGCAAGAAGCATGTATAGAGGGGTATGTCAGATGGGAGTCTCAGAGTTATCTCACTCAGGAGAATGGAGAGATTGATCAGGCATGATCAAGTTGAGTGGGTTGTAGAGTGTTATACCTTGCCATCATAGGTGGAGCACCAAAAGCATGAGTATCCGCTCGACATATAGGCATTGAGAGACAAACACAGTAAGGTGTTTGAGAGTTTACCTCATGGGAGACCACTCAATAGAGGATCTGAGAACATTATAGAGTTTGAGGACGACGCTAATCCATACTCCCTACAGGCATCCCAAGAGGATGAAGGATGAGATCGAGAAGATGATAAAGGAATTCTTGGAGATGGGTCATATCAGACCAAGTAAAAGTCCCTTTGCAACTTCCGTTGTCCTAGTGAAGAAAAAAGATGGCACATTGCGGATGTGTATTGACTACAGAGCACTGAATAAGAAGACTATAAAGAACAGGTACCCAATTCCACGGATTGATGCATTGCACGAAGCATGTTTCTTTTCCAAGATAGATCTTTGATCTAGCTATCACCAGATTCGGGTTAGAGAGGAGGATGTGGAGAAGACAACATTTTGTTGCCATTACGATCACTATGAGTTTTTGGTTATGCCTTTTGGCCTAACCAATGCTCCAACCACCTTTCAGTCTTGTATGAACAAGGCCTTCAAAGATCAATTGAGGAAGATAGTTCTTGTCTTCTTCGATGATATACTAGTCTTCAACAAGACTTGGGATAATCATCTAGCACATTTGGATTCAGTGTTGGGCACATTGCAGAGTGAATCTCTATTCGCCAAGGAATGAAAATGTGACTTCGGCATGAGAGAGTTATTGTACTTGGGGCGTATCATCAGTGCTAAGGAAAACAAGATGGATCCTAAGAAGGTGAGGGGTATAGTTGACTGGCCTCCTCCCACGAATCTCACACAGCTTAAGGGATTGTTTGGGTTATGTGGTTTCTATCATCGCTTCGTCAAGGGCTTTTCACAGCAGGAAGCTCCACTTATGGATTTGACGAAGAAGGGGGCATTTGTTTGGACTCCAAGAGCACAACAATGTTTTGAGAACTTCAAACAGTTGATGAGCTTGTGTTCGGTACTCATTATTCTGGATTTCACATGGTCGTTTGAGCTACAGTGTGATGTCTCGGGAGAAGGCATTGGTGCTGTCTTGATGCAGGATAAGCACCCAATCACTTTTGAGAGAAGGAAACTTCAGGGTCCTGAGAGCAATTATAGCATTTATGATAAGGAAATGTTAGCCATCATGCATGCCTTGGCTAAATTTATACAATATTTGGTGGGCAACAAATTTTTAGTGAAAAGAGATCATAACAGTCTGAAAAATTTCCTAAGTCAATATGACCTCAACGATCAACAACAAAAATGGGTCAGCAAGTTGTAGGCTTATTATTTTGACATAGCATATGTTAAGTGTAAGAAAAATATAGTTGTCGATGCCCTTTCAAGGAGACCTTACTTGTGCTCTCTAGCTGAGGTTACAGATGATTGGAGAGATTTGATTGCAACTGACTATGCTAAGGATAAGTGGGTTTCTGAGCTCATTGATGGTATAGTTGCAGATGACAGGTACACCCTTGTGAATGACCTCATCATTTACAAAGGGAGGATTTTCCTTGTCCCAGGATCCTCTATGAAGAAGAGGATATTGAGTCTTTCATGACGCCCCTATGGCAAGTCACCCATGTTACTTTAAAACCTACAGGCAGATTAGGGAGTAGTTTACTTGGAAAGGGCTCAAATCAAAGGTATTTACGTATGTGAGAGTTTCCGACATGCCAACAGAACAAGCAAGAGCAGTCTTTTCCTACAAGTTTATTGCAGCCCCTACCCATACCTAATTGGAAATGGGAGTGCATATCTATGGATTTTATCACAGGTTTACCCAAAACTTAGAGCAGGGATTGCATTTATGTAGTGGTTGACAGACTCATGAAGTTTGCATATTTTTTCCCGGTTTCAACTACTTTCACGACAGTGCAAGATGCTGATTTCTTTTTCAGAGAGCTATTCAGGTTGCATGGGCTACCTCGGAATATAGTAAGTGATTGGAACAACAAATTTATGAGTCATTTTTGGCATGAATTATTCAAACTCAGTGGCACGGAGCTCACTCCGAGCACAAGCTACCACCCACAGATGGATGGACAAACTGAAATAGTTAATAAATGGGTGGAGGGATACCTGAGGAACAACATTGCAGGGCAACAAAAGGCATGGGTTAAGTGGCTACATTTATGCAAGTATTGTTATAATACTACATACTACATGTCTATGCAAATGTCACCACTCATGGCACTCTATGGTTATGACACTCCCAATCTCTTGGATTTTTTATTTGGAGATAGTAGGGTGCCTAGTGCGAAGGATTTGTTGCAAGACAACCAGGACATCATGAGATCTCTGAAGGAGAATATACAAAAGGCTCGAATCAACAAAAGCAATATGCAGATCAACACAGAGTTGAGCATTCCTTTGAGGAGGGTGATACGATTTATCTTATGCCGCAGCCTTATAGGCAATCCACTCTAAGGAAGAGTGGCTCTGAGAAGCTTAAACCACGATACTATGGACCATTCCGAGTTTCCAAGCAGATTGGTGAGATGGCTTACGATTTGGAGTTATTGGCAAAGAGCAAAGTTCACAACGTGTTTCACGTATCTTGCCTCAAGAAGGCACTGGGGCATAATGTTACACCTTCTACAACGTTACCACCCCTGGATGAGGAGGGGAAATTGATTCTTATTCTCGAGGCTATCATTAACACCAGAGAGTGCAACTTGAGATGAAGAGTCATCAAGGAATACTTGGTTAAGTGGAAGGACTGGACGGTTGAGGATGCAAGTTGGGAGAATGAGGAGATTTTGCAGCATTTGGAGTTGAGATTGCTTGACGACAAGCAATTTCAGGGAGGGCATATTGTATTGTCCCCTTTCTAGCCAGTGGTTTGGGGTTTTGGGGTTAGCCTATGACTACGGTTCTTGTAGGCTAGCAAGACATTTAGGAGACCCATTGAGGAGAGTCGGGCTCTTCAGTAGGCATGATGTTTCATTCCAACTTATTCAGCTCAGTGATCTAGGATTCAGTTGGTCGTTCAAAGGCATTTCAAGAGTTCACTATTAATACTTGCTATTTATAGTAAGTAATATCAAGCGTTGTGACAGCACATCGCAGTTGGTAATGGTGATACGACACTTTTGAGAGATTATTGCTAGATTTTTTCCAAAAGTTATTTTATTCTTAAAGTGACTTATTAATTAAATGTTACAAAGTTACTTTGATAAAGTATTTATAACTTGACAATTTATAAAGTAATAAAGTGACTTTATTAAAAGAATGCATTTAAAGTCACTTTATTAATATTTAAGTGAAGGGGGCATTTTTCAAGACAAAAGATCAAATATGAAATCATTGTGCAAAGCCAAGTTGGCGTGGGATTTTGAGATGGAGGAATATTAATATTTTATTTATTGAAAAGGCAAAACCCTAACTTGGGCGTGGGTTTGGAGAAGGCATAAAGAGAGGAAAAAACATTGTTTTCATCATCCAAGTTATTATTTGCAAATTGAAGAGAGTTGAGCAACAGGTTTGCAAGCATGGCGTTTCAAGCTATTTTGAGGATGATAACCCTCTAATAGGACAATGTCTATAGGTGTGGAAGATCACCCAATTACAATCTGAGAGATAGTTTCACACAAAGATTATTACAGAGCTTCATCAGTTTCCTGGAGATCATAATTCAGGGGTTTACCGAGTTTTTAGGGTATAGGGTTCAAGATTGTTGATACTCATAGCTGCTGACCAAGCATTCCCACATCCGAGTTTTACGCTGTTGATTCCAGGCTGTGTCACACGATTCGCCAAGTTTTCGACTTCAAGTTCAAAATTCAGTGAATTTTCAAAAACAATATGAAATTTGTTAAACTTTCCCTTCAAATTCGTAAGAAAAGAGGCTAAGGTTTTCTTATTAAAATATATGTTAGAAAAGAAAAGAAATCACCAGTGGGTGAGCAGCCAACAACGGCCATTGGGAAGTATTGGAGCATTGCCGAGTTCTTCCATTTCTTGCTACTTTTCCTTCTGCTCTTCCATTTCTCGTCGTTGCAGGGAAATTTTTGTGAAACTAAAAAAGTTTATGCCTTTTCCCTTTCGCGGGTTATTAAGTTACGATATGTTTAAGATGTATTTTTTATAGTTTTATTTTTTTATTTATTTTTATTTTTTGAAAGTTTTTTATTTTTATTTTTATTATAAATTATAATTAAAGTTAACATATATAATTATATTTTATAATTTTTTTAACATTATTTTCAAAAATTGTTTTAAATATAGTTTCTATTTTTTATTTTTATAAATTGTGTTGTGCAATTCACAAATTTTAATTTGTATGCATATGTATTTGTGGGATAAATATCTATAATAAATATAATTTAAAAAAAATGTATATGTATACAAAATCTATTTCTTCACAACCTCTAAATATTAAACTCTCAAATTTCATAAGAGAACAATATTAAATATTATTTTGTTTTATTGTTTTACTTTTATTTTTAATATTAACATTTAATACATTAAAATTTTAATATTTTAGAATGTTTCATTTAGATTTATAATTATTAATATATAAAATTTAACAAATTTAAATTAAATTAGACAAATGTAAAATTACTTATTTTGATAGTTTTGTGTATATATTAGTTATATTTTAAAAAATAAAAATTTATATAAGACGAATTTAATGTCAATTTTTTTTCGAATTTTTTACCCTCGTCGAATTTCATCCGAATTTAATTGTTGCCGAATTCAAATTCGAATTTGAACCTTGTGACTTAGATTCCGGGTATAGATTTTATGTATTTCCTGAAGCATTAATAAAATCTGGTTATTTGATTTCTTGCAACTGTTTGGAAATTGGTTTATTTGCAAAAATCTATGTTTTGTATTTCCTGGTTAAACCCAAATCAAAGGGGGTTATTACAAATTTCTTTTTCCCTCCTAAAATTCCCTAAAAATGTGTTTAAAACACTTTTTAAATTAATTATTACATCAGGCCTTATGATGTCCCATTTAGACAACCACTCCATTTAAATAATAATATTTGAATTATCCCTATAAAATAAATTATTGGGCCCAATTTAACATATTATTATAATATTTCCTTAAGTAAATTATTTTGAAAAGGGGACATGATAACGTGTCCTTCCCAAAATTGCTTATCCTCAAGAAATGCAAATCCAATAGTTTTGAATCTTCTTGAATGATAATCTCTATTAGACCAAGATCCCAAATCATCCTTCAAAATTTGTATGTCAATCTACCTAATTTATTTGACTGTGGGATGACTTCATTTTCCTTTTGTGATGCAAGATTGATAAGATCCACACATATAATAATGGAAATAATATAATTAATAAGATAGATCTCACCCAACACGAGATGTTTGTGGGCCAAGATGCCCTAATATCCAATACATGCAAAAATAGAATAAAACCTTGAAGTAGGGTAACGCCATACAATACTCCTTATGGAAGAAGTCATTCGATGCTATATCTCCAAGAGATCCCAAATACAATATCATAACACACACCTTATTACCATAATAATCACCTTTTTTATATAAACTTCCTCCTAATAATACAATTAAGGGGTAATCCTAATAAAGAACTACTCATAACCTGATATAATTAATTACACAAGTTGTCCACATATCCCAATATAACTAACTTAAGGGATGTATGCCGCATGTCGGCATCTCCATCCACCTAGATACATAACAAAGATCCTCAAGTCACTTTTCTTACTGATCAGCAATCTCCTGCAAAGCTTTTGCAAACAACTTAGATCTATCTTAACTTCACTGTTTGTTTTATTCCTGAAATTTCAAGCTTAAATAGTGGCTGCCTTATGTCAAAAATGAGCTCACTACCATGCTTCCGCTGCAATACTCTGATACAACTAGGAGCTGAAAAGTTTGCACCAAAAGATAATTCTACAAAAATGTTTATCAAACTTCTTTTTATCAAAGTGCTTACCTTCTTCTACTGCTTTAGATGTTTCTGAGAGATTTCCACTAACACAACCATTTATGTGTCTTACTGAAACATTCATTCCATCTGCAGGTCAATCAACATGGTTATTCTGAAAATCAATCTCATACAATAATTTTTGGAAGATTGAGAGGTAGTTCTTGAACTGGAAGTTTTTTTTTTCCATTTTGGACTCTTTGCATTCAACAAGTAATGCTTGTTCCTCCTTGACGTCCTTAAGACAAATATTTTGCTAGCATACAAAATTTTTAGAAGTCAATAAAATGTATATTTTTGTTAACCTATCTTTATCTTCAACTTGCATGGTGGATCTCTTCTATTCTTGCTCAGTGGTCTATTCTTTAACAATATCTTGTGGCTTTGGTTTTGATTGTTCTCGTTGTTTCCTGATTTCTTCCTTAGCAACCTCTTGTGACTTTGGTTTTGACCTTTCTTCTTTCTTATTCAACAATGAAAGCTAAGACATGAAGGAAGAGCATTTATTTCTAGAATGATGAAAGACTATAACTGCAACCATTTCCCATCAGAATTCACATTCTTTCAGAAAAACTTTTGAGTTTGATTGGGCTCTTGAGAAACTGTTATTATAATAAATAATCTAAACATGTATCAAACATGTAAATTCCAACAAGAACAGGAGAACTTTCTATCTAGTTACCTTTCCAGGCCTTATACCCTCTTGTTGCATCCTGCTAAACAGCTTGGCAGCATCTTGGAAATGCCCTGCAAAAGTATGAAGAAACTCAGTATTCCAATGATAGATTGTGTAGTAAGGGCTGCCTGATAGAAGATGGGTAGCAACAATTCCAATTTTAATCTGAAGTACAATAAATAACAAATTCATAAAACAAAGTTGGGACACAAAAGTAAAGGCTCTTGATTGCAAACCATATGCGTAGTACGAAATAGCTGTTCCACAAAACAACACATGTTCTTGCATATTTATAATTAACTACAGTTTTGCTAGACCTTTAAAAGTTCTTAATGATTTTTTTTTTTCCTTTCTTAAAATGCATCTTATAGGACTTTAAAGAAGAAAACACACACATCAGTCCAACAACAGGGTTACAAGGAAAGTTTTCCTAAAATGACCAGCAAAGAATATATCTAAGACTGTGCCCTAATAGTCACTCAAACAACATCTTTATGGAAACACTTGAGTTTTAACTTTGAGAAGCAAGCACAAGTCCTTGAGTTGCCTCAACCCAATTACTCTAATAGATTTTCAATGTCAGATTTCTCAGTTTTCCTAGTATACAGATACAGGTAAGAGAATCAATGCTTCTGCATTTGGATTCTTGGAATGTCTCTTTTTATAGCAACCCAGACAGAAAATTATTATGCATTGTGTGTTTTACCTACTTTCCTTCTATTGATTTTGTATCATCAGAGGTATTCATTCATATGAATATTTGAAATGTGGCTGTGTGCAAGTTTTAACATGAGTGTATTGCAAAAAATCTCTGTAGTAGTCCTAAAACAGGCAGCTTCCAGAATTTAAAGAACTATTTACACAGAATACCAATCTGAAAACAAACATTATGCTAATGTTTTTAAAGGTACATTTCTGGAAAAATATAGTTATGGTTATTACATGTCTCGTTAATGTGGCAAGTTGCAACCAATCATGAGTCAATAATTGACATTTTCATCTTTTTATTCATTTCCAATGGAATCCCTTCTTTCTAGTATACCTTAACTAAATATTATCCCTATCAAGCTAGAGATGTTCCAAGGACGCTTTGGTCCCTAAGTATGTAATTAGGTGCACAGGTGCTTCTGCTTCGGAATTTTGAAGTGAAATTAGCATTTATGCTCATAAATGACAACTGGTCAGTGGGACTGTAGTACACTAGTCATAACTCTTAAGTAACAGCCAATAGAAACATCAAGAAATATGTAACTCCTTTAAGAAAAGAAAATAAGAATGAAAGAAAGAAATATTGCAACTACAAACATTAGATAAGGAATATAATATATGCCCTAGGGAATAAAGATGGAAAAGAGTAAAGGCATACTGTTACATTAAGATGTGATATTTGAAAGAACTATTCCTTCTCATCTTGTGAAATAAGAATCCTTGAGTCAATGAGAATTATTGAAATAAATAAATATATTATATTAATGTCCACAAATGACCAAAGCAGGTCAATGGGACATGAAAGTGCATACAATTATTATAGAAAAGTACTAGGTTAAAAATAATCTTAGCATTTGAAATATAAATAATTTATGCATAAATAGAGGGGGTAAGACCAAAGTGGTTGAATCCTAAACCATATGACCCATGAACCATAGTTGGAAATCTTGGACTCAACAACTACTTAGCTGACCTGAAAAATTTACAAACTTGGCGAATTTATCGAACATTAATTTAAAAATATTCTTCAAAAACACACATACTACTGACTTTATGGAAAATATTACTGATTTCCTTCATATAATATATATAGATCAAAATTACAACTCAATACCCATCATAGGCAAAAAAAAGAGTTCAAATTTTCAATACATATGAACTTCAAGTTTCAATATCAATAAAAAGTACAAATCATAATTTTCTTCTACAACTAAAGCCAAAAAAGTTTGCTGTTGCTGTGGGGTGAAGTCGGTTGAGAGTGTACTTGGTCGGCTGTGAGTCATAAGTAAATAAGACTTCAGTTAATGTTAATAATTCATTTACTAGTTGTGTTATGTACATGTCATGTTAGTTATTTGTCTCGGGAATTAAGTTCCTAATGAAACAATTAGTTATAATGAAGGGACGCAACAGTCGGCCTCACAACCACCGCCAGCGTACTGTATGTACTCGAGTCATGTAGTCAGGAAACACTGTTACCGTTGTTATGGTTTTGCTGATTATGTTCATGAATGTTATGATCCTGGCGACTATTCTGTTATGTACTTGTGATACACTATTATAGTACGGATGGTTGTACTTGCATACATTCTATCAATAAAGACAATATGATTATTTTGTGCATTGTGTTTCGTACATGCATTATGTTTTGTGAGTTAATTATGTTTACTCTCATAGTACGTTGGAATTCATTCCTGTGAGTAAACATTTGGCACCATTGCCTAAGCGTAATTAGGGAAATCACCCAACAGTACAATGGCATTGTGATGGGTTGATCGATGGAGGAACCCATACAAACAAACGAGGAACGAGAAGATGACTTGACACAAGCCTTGGTCAACCTGTGGGACATTTCATTGAGGGAGCACGTACAGAGGGAGTCTCTCAGTTGAGAGATCCCCCAGTCGATCATCTGGGACAAACTAAATGTCAACCTTGAGATTGACCATCTCCTCAACCGACTGCCAAGGCTATTAGCGTGTCATTTCATCATCCTACAAGATTTGCGGATAGAGAGTGACCAAGAACGCTGAAGACAACAAATACTTCAAAGGTACAAGGAAAGGACAAAGCGGGAGGAAGAGGAACGTGATAATAGTCGAAGATGTACTCCTGACAACCAATGATCGTACGACCAACATTTAATGCCCATACAACCTGTTTACCTCACTAAGTATAGTTCAACATTGAAATATACCGGGCCATTTTTTTCAATTTTTTCAACACAACTAAATTCACCCGTTAACGTTAATGAAAACTCAATCCAACTGAAGGGAACCCTTTCCTTTGATCAACCCAGATCCCAATGTGGGCAAGGTTGAGAGCATACTCAAAAGGGGGTTGTTAGCATAATTGAAACTGCTGGAAGAGTAATAGGAAGAAGGTACAATCAACTCAACCACTTATTCAGCGGGAGGACTCGAGATAGAAATTACATTGCTGAAGTAACAATCAACTCAACCACTTATTCAGCGGGAGGATTGGAAAGATAGAAATTATATTGCTGGAAGTAACAATCAACTCAACCACTTATTCAACGGGAGGACTGGAAAGAGAAGTACAATGCTGAAAGTAAATATGCAACTCGACCACTTATTCAGCGGGAGTGTGTTGACAGCTCTGTCGGTTAGCAATATGCAAATGCAATACAATATAGACTGAGCATGACCAATCTCTTCCACAAAAGTGGGGATACAAAATATAGAGTGCAGAAAGTAAAGAGTTGATCAGTACCACTGATTCAACATTACAATGCTATGAACAATCAACAAGCCCTAGAATCACCAAAATGCTCATAACTTTGTCAAAACACCTCCGATTGATGTGAAATCAAGTGCAAAGGAAGCATAAGAGAAGGGCGACCAAGTACAAACCAAGAGACAGCAGCAAGCAACCTCTAATATTTTATGCACGCTTCCCAATGCAATGGCAAGCAAAGTACAACCTCCAAGAAAGGGCGACCAGCAATATAAAATCCAAATCACATTTGAAAAATCTGAAAACTTGCAAGAAGGGGCGCCCCAGGTAGACTTGAACAATAAGCCAATACCCAAAACCAACAAAAAAAAGTGCAAGGAGCTATGATCGAAAATGTGCTTCAGCCAAGCACCACACCAACATCACCAAAATTGATAACATTGCAAGAAACTCAACTACAATGTGCTCAATTTGTTCTCAAGGATTGAGAACAGCCAAATCTCAACTAGTTGCTATTTTTCAAGCAAGAAGTCAAGCCAAAGCTAGGAGGTATGCATTCCTCGAAGCAACTTACTAACCATTCCGACAACATAACATTACTATAGATATAAGATAATGAACTAAGAGCCCAATGCTCTTATTTATAACATTTCCTGTTCCAAATTCAAATTCAAATTCCCTCCAAATGGATGCCAAAACCAAACTCAAATTCACTATGCCCATTTGTGTCATTTGCATTTCATTTCTCCAAGTCCTCCTCCTCCAAAAAGTATTATACTTTATTAAAATGTCAATAAAGTATATTATGGCATCCAAAATAATAATAAGGTGAAACACTTTATTAAAGTGAAATATAAATATAATTGACCACTTATTTCTCCAAGGCGTCCAAACATGCCTTTTAAATATTTCACTTAAAATAATATTTTCATCAAATATCAAATTTGCCAAAATAATCACCTCAAATGCTGGAGACCGATTGAATATACTGCCTTGTCAGAAATAGCCGTAATACCAAATTGTTGAAATGCTGCCAAAAATAGCACCAAGGGTGTTGGAGACCAAACTGCTCAAATTGACATGCCAGATATAGCAATTGAATTGAACTGCAGAAACCTTGCTAAAAATAGTAAGTTGTTCCAAACTCATTTTAACCACAATCCGAGCAGCCGTCGTACTTACTAAAAATAGTAAGTTCAGAATAGTTCTTTGATTTAGTTGCATGTCATGTTGTCGTGAAGCTCTCTGAAAACCCAGAAGGAATCTAGAATCCGAATTGTAAAACCCCAACATGGAATCGTCGTAACTTACTAAAAATAGTAAGTCTGGAAAAGTTCTCTGATTCAGTTACATGTCATACCACTACAAAGCTCTCTGAAAACCCAAAAATAATCTCGCAACCAGACTGCAAAACTCCAACATGAAAACCCCTGAATCCTCAAAGAAAACCTCCAAGCAGTTGGAAACCCTAATTTTGCCTCTGACAAGCCTACGAGCATCCGGGAATAGGCTAATAGTCACTGGAAAGTGTAGTGCTAAAAATGGGGACATTACAAACGTACTACGTACTACTGAAGTAAACTGAATATGTGTAGAACATGGAACATAATGATCAAATATACAATATAATATGATTGAATCATGAAACACTTCTATTCATTTCTAGCAAATATCAACATGCATAATCTGACTATCATAGTATCATTAAATCCACACATAATCCCATCCGACTACATGATCCCAGTACATATAGTGCTCGACAATGGTTGAGTAACCAACCGTTGTGCCGCTTCATAACCTTAACTGCCCACTAATCAAGACTTAGTTGCATGCCATTAATTATACTTATTCCCGCTACGACTATGGTTTTATTATCAAAGCAACCAACCGACTACTCTAAGGCCGACTACGCTAAGACTGACTACACTAAAGCCTTATGTCGGTTTACATCATCCCCCCCCCCCAAAAAAAAAAGAAGTCGGCTTCCCAAACGATTAACACAAAAACTGGGAAACCGTTTTACAAAACAATTTTAGTGAGAAGAGGGTTGAGAGGACGTCCCTGGCAGCTGGGGGATTGAAGAAGTGGCTGTCGGAGTGGTGAGTTGTCGCAGTTGGTACACCTCCTTAGTACGTTGTTGCAAGTGATGAGTGGCCTTCAATTCCTTCTCTCGTATGGTCTTCACCAGATGCACCGCCTCCTTCAAATTATTGCTGGCCTTCTCCAGTTCTTCGTCCTTCCTTGCCAACTGTCTAGCCATCTCTTCCTCTTGCACCTTCATCCTCCTCTCCATCTCCAGTATGGTGGTATCTCGGTCGATCACCTTCCTGTTTTCTTCCTCCAATAGGTGAGAGAGCTCTTGCCTTTGTTTCTCAAGAGATTCTGCCTTGCCTGAATGTTCTGGGAAAGAGTGATTGCTTGCTCTGCCTTCTGTGCCATTTTGTCCACCCTCATCTCAAACTCCTTGCAGGCTAGGAACAAAGACCTGTATGTTGCCTCCATTTCAAAAAGCTGTGTCACTAGCTTATCGTCCTTCCCATGGAAGGACGACCTCTTGGGACACCAAGTTGCCATCATCTCTGGTGTCTTTCTGCCTACCCACTCGACTGTGAATATTCTTTTGAACTCCTTTTCACTCTCCGAGTTCATGAACTGGATGATCCACTTAGCCTCTTTCTTTGCTATTGGTGAGTAGTTTCAATTTAGTGTCTTTGCAATGTCTGACACTTCCTTTATGACTAGCACAATAGGCTCAAGGCTGTGGATGTACCTCTCAATTGTGCCTATTGGGTCCTCTCTCTCAGGCTTGGGGTCACCACAACAATCCCCTCAAATACATCTGCCTCACTGGACTCCCATTAGTGCTAACGACTGCAGGTACAGTTGGCTGCTTTGCCATTGGAGGCTCCCTATCTGATATGTGTGTATCACCTGTTGTGCCAGTTCTCCCCCCTCTCCTCTTGGCTGCTCCGTGTCTGCCTATTGAATTGTTGGTATGTGTGCCACCAGCTGTGTACTCTCTGCTGTCCCCATCGGTTGAGTACTCCTTGTTGGTACTCCTTCTATCTCTCTCAAGCTAGGTGACTGTATGGGGGAAATGTCCTCTTCCCAAATAGGGGTCCCTATTTGCATCAACCATCCGTCTACATGGAGTACCTCCCCTGGTGGTACATCCTCACCCACTGTGCTATCCAGGGGTGCCTTCTCTGCTTCTACCCTTTCGGCTGTCGCTCCTCCTGTCAATGCTATGTCTTTGGCCGTTCCTCCTTCGGGTGCTATGTCCTCTTCAAGCATCTCTGGCTCACCCTCAACTGCTCCAACCTCGCCAACCTCCTCTATTGACTCCTCTTCGGCCGATGCTATTACTCGGGGATTGACATCTACCGAGTAGATGTCAACTGGTGCAATGCTATCGGCTGATGAGGAGAGTGCTAACTGCTCATATTCTTCGCTATCTGGTTGCTTCCTCTTCCTCCTTATTGTCTTTGGTTTCTTTGTTGTACCACTTGCCTCTAAAGTTTTCCAACTGAAAACCGTCAGCCAAAAGGGGTCATAATCCTTGTCTGGCTGCAGTTTCCCTCGTTTACCCTGTGACACCTGATTGTAGACGACATCCAAAAATAGTGCTATCAGATGTTGGGTCATGTGGAATGCTTTGTGTTTGCATTCTAGAAATTCCCTAACCCTTTTTGTCAAGTATAGCGCCCAAATGTAAACCCGTCCTACACTCAACCTGAACATGAAGTCAACCATCTAGGTTGCTATATCCGAGGCTCGACTGGCACCTGTCAACCTACATTTGATGAGGTCCATAATACACTTCCACTCAACACTCACCAGCGTACGGAATACTTGTTTTTCCATACGACTCACTTTCCCCAGTGTACAGACTTCTTTTGGCTTTTTTGTACGACGTCTTGCTCACAATGTACAGACTTCTTCTCTCTTAGGCGTACGACCCTCTTCACCTTCACTTGTACGGACTCCTCTTGATTGAGTCGCACAAATCTTTCCACAATCACCCTTACGGGCTTCCTGTCTAGGCGTATGGCCTTTTGTCCAAAGCGTACGAAATGTCTATTTTTGTCATATGACTACTTGCTCATAGCTTTGTACGGGATACCTGTTTTGCCGTGCAGTCTTCTTTCCCCAGCGTACAAACTCCTTTTGGTTTAGTCGTATGGCTAATTGCTCCCAATGTACGAACTTCTATCTTGGGCATACGAACTTCCTGCTTGCACAGCGCACAAACTCCTTGTTTTGTCATACGGTCTCCTTCCCACGGTGTATGGGTTCCTCCTGATTTTTCCATACGACCTCCTTCAACTTCCAGCGTACGGTGCAACCTCCTAGTCGTACGACCCTCTTTCTCTGTGCCACTCGTACGACATCCTCAATCCTTCATACGACGTCCCGCTCCTTCCAACGTACGACAATTGGATTAGCCCGTATGAACTTTCGTTCTAAGTTCTCTCCTGGCTGCCGTACGTGCTTTGTCTCCTAGCATACGACTCCCTCTTTCCTTCTTTGTACGGATTTTACTTTGGGCGATTTGAATTTTTGCTTGGTGTACTAACTTTCCTTTGTCATCTTTTCCTTCTTTGTCTTTGATTTCTCTCTCCTCTGTCTTCTTTCTCATTGTCTTTATTTTCTCTCTCCTCTGTCGCTTTTTTCTCTCTCTTCATTTTTAACATTTTATAATTCCTCTACTTTATTTTTTCCATTTTTTTGGCTCCAATAATTTTTCTATCTCGTACCTGTTCGAATTTGTGGGTTGGCATATCGTCTGGTTCTGATATTCTTTCCTTGTACTCTTCGTACTCGATCGAAAGTGTCTGGCTAGACATGCCGTTCTCTTCTCCTTCCTAGATTTCTCCGATCTACAACATGTTACACTCTCGCTGAAACACCTCATAATCTTCCATCTGCCAATAAAATAGGCTATTCAACGAACTTGTCTCGTCTTCCGGGTAACTCTCGATTTCAAGTACACCCTCCTCGTTAGGTTCCATTGCTTTCCTATCTTTGTCCATGTCCGACTCTCCCCCAATGAATTATGATTCAAAAGATGCCAGTTCTTCACTAACAGCCTGATTCTTCAAGTCAATCACGTACTTCCTCTCGTCATTCTCTATGGACAGTGTATGAAAAGTGCTAGCCATTTTTTTTCAATTTTTTAACACATTAATTTCACCTGTTAACATTAGTGAAACCATAAACCAACTGAATGAAACCCTTTCTCTTTCTGATCAACCCAGATCCCAGTATGGGCAAGGTGAGAGCATACTTGAGAGGGGATTGTCAGCATAAAATCAAAACTGCAGTAAAGTACAATTAGAGGAAATAACAATCAACTCGACCACTTATTCAACGGGAGGATTGGAATTGAAATTACAATGCTGAAAGTAAATATGCAACTCGACCACTTATTCAGCGAGAGTGTATTGACGACTTGGCCGATCAGCAATATGAGAAATGCAACTCAACCACTTTTCAACGGGAGTGAATTACAAAGTATTGAAAGTAAATGTTTGGGCGGCTAGCCGACTCCTTTCGCTTTTTCAGCAGGTGGTACAAGAAAACAAATACTGAAAAGTAAATAGACGGTGAGGCTAGTCTCTTCCACTAAACTGGGGATACAAAATGTAAAGTGCAGAAAGTAAAGAGTTGATCAGTACTACTGATTCAACATTACAATATGATGAACAATCTGCAAATACAATGAGATATAGATAATCAATGAACTCCAAAATGTTAGGAAATGAACTCCAAACAAGTACAAGCTATCCAACATATGAAATATAGTTAAAAGGACTGAAATATCAGGTCTGATATAAAAATTGCAGCAATTAGAAATTCATACTAGCAAGCCTTAGAATCACCAAAACCCTCATAACTTCGTCAAAACACCTCTGAATGACGTCAAACCAAGTGCAAATGAAGCATAAGAGAAGGGTGACCAAGATAGAACAGAGAGACTGTGACAAACTGGAGTTATTTATTTTTCTAAAACTTTCCGATACTTCCCAGGCAAAAGTATGACTTGGGAGAAGTCGACCAACAAGATAAAAACCAAGAGCGCACCAATAATTCTGAAACTTTGCAAGAAGGGGCGCCCAAGGTAGACTAAAGCATATGGTCAATACCCAAAATCAACAAAAAATTGAGTGGAAAGCAACGAGTAAAAATGTGCTTTAGCCAAGCACCGAACCAACAACTCCAAAATATAAAATATCACTCAAAAACCAACTTGAAGCTCAATCTGCAACCTCTGGATTGAAGAAGCAGTCTCAACAACTAGGTACTATCTCTCAAGTACAAAACTGATAAGCTAGGAGGTATGCATTCCTTGAAGCAATATGTCTAAAACCATTTCAGCAGCATTTCGTTAAGATAAACAATATATAACTGCAAATGAAGGCCAAGTCTCCTATTTATAACTTCTTCCCAAATTCGAATTCCTTTTCCCTCCGATTAGGGTGCCCAAAGTGAAATCCGCATTTACCCTCAATAAACTGTAATTTCTATTTCATTACCTCCTTCACTTAGGTGTCTGAAAGCATATGAGGAAAATACTTTATAATTATCCAAATATCTTCTCCAAAGCGTCCCTTTTTCATGAAGGAAATATACTTTATAAAATGCAAATAAAGTATAATATTGGCATCCCATAAGTTAAGTGAAAATAAACATTATAAATCACTTAAATAATTTCCTTTATGAAGTTGTCCATTATTGCAAAGGAATTATTTTCACTTAAAACATTATCTCCTCAAATATTTAACTTGTCAAATTAAATACCTCAAAAGTTGGAGACCAAACAGAATATACTGCCCTCCCAGATATAGCTATAGTATCAAACTGTTGAACACTTGCCAAAAATAGCCTATGCACTGAACTGGTGAACTGTTGCTAAAAATAGCATTGCCAAAAATAGCACCAAGGGTGTTGGAGACCAAACTGCTCAAACCGACTTGTCAGATATAGCCACAAAACATAATTGCAGAAACCGTGCTAAAAATAGAAACCATGCTAAAAATAGTAAGTTGTTCCAAATTCATTTTAACCACAATCTGAGCAGGCATCGTACTTACTAAAAATAGTAAGTCCAAAAAAGTTCTTTGATTCAGTTGCATGTCACACCACTGCATAGCTCTTTGAAAACCCAGAAGGAATCCAAAATCAGAATTGTAAAACTCCAACATGCAAACCTCCAAAACAACCAAAATTGCAAGTCAACATCTCGTCATGCATGTTACCACATCTCAAAGCTCTCCAAAACCCTAGAAAGCTCCACCATACATGCATCAGAAAATATAGCATACAAACTTTCAAAACCTCCTCTAAAATGGAAACCCTAATTTTGCCACTGACTAGCCTACAGGCATTCGAGAATAGGCTATCAATCACTGAAAAGTGTAGTGCTAAAAATGGGGACATTACAGTCCGCCCTTCCCCAAATTGCTTGTCCTCAAGCAATGCCACCAAATCTCCAAAAGAATTTGAACTAATCCATGCCAAACCAAGTACAATTCCAGGGTCCCATGTTTGTCTCAAGAAGGAACCACCATGCCGATGCTGCACTACTCTGATCACATAACTGAAACCATCGTGCCAAAAAAACACAAACCTCCCTTGTAACTTCAAAACGTTACCATCCATGATAATAAAAAATAATAAACTAGAAGGACTGAAGTCAACCCCGTGAAGCATCTCACGCCCAAAAGACTCTGAGTCAACCATATCAACCATACCATTGTCTATCACCATCCTGGGCAACGAGAAAGATAGTCTACTCCACTCAATACTGTAATCCTTAGCATATCTCCATAAGGTATCTAATAAAGCCACAACTACAAATGTGGCTTCTCTAAATCCAAGAAAGCAATCCTTTGCAAGAGCTCATCAAAGTCAAACTCATGAATCCACATGAATCTACTAACCCTCAGCTGAATTATCATGATACAACCATGAAGATTGTAGAAATTTCTCACAATTCCAACTCCAAGAGCTTCAAAATGATGAACCAAGGCAATCAAAGGTTCGCTGCCCCAAGCACAAGTACAAAGGAAAGAGTAGGAATACTCACTAGTAACAACTTGAACAGCTCCCAAAGATGGATTCAGATTGCTTTGAAACATCACCTCTTGCATTTGAGGCCAAAAACCAGTCTTGATAGGAGACTGTGAAGTCTGAAAATAAGTATACCACTTGCCCACCATGACTGAAATAATTGACTTATAATCTGATTTAGGAATAATCAGCATCCAAGAAGATGAACTACTGCTGCTATACTGAAAATCATCATCCAAATTAATCTAAGTTACCGGTTCGGGTTTGGGGACGAGTTCGGGTACGAGAACCCGGTACGTGGGTACGTGAAATTTTTTTTTAGGGGTTTGGGTACGTATGGGTACGTGTATATATATATATATATATATATATATATGTATTATATGTACAAAAAAATAAGAGAAATATACAGAATTGTAAAACTAAATCATTTCATAGTATGATACTTGATCATTGATCAATGCCAAATGCCAAAGATAAATATTAAATGTCAATTGACAGTTGAAAAATATTCAAATACGCCATATCAATGATATCAATTATGGAAATCATCACAATTATAGTATTACTAAATTAAAAAATGTAGTTCATGAAAGTTGAAACATGATTCAATTTCAATGTTCATCAATTATCAAAAGGATTATCAAAAAAGTCATCGTGATTTGGATTTTCAATGGCTTCAACTTCAAGATCATCATCATTTTAACCCAAAGTGGTTCCGCTTCCACTTCCAGCACCATGCATGTCATGATCATCATTATCATCCACATCATCCATAGTGGCTCTAGCAAGATCCTGAATGGTTGCATCCAAGTCAGCAGACTCGGGTGCTACATCCCAAAGCTTTGCTGCCCCCTGCTTGTATTGAGGTTCCTTACGTGACAGAAGACACAAATTGGAATGAATATACACCAAGTCTTCAGCTCTTTTTGTAGCCAACCGGTTATGTTTCACTGAGTGGATAAAGGAGTATGTACTCCAATTCCGTTCAACAGCAGAAGAGCTTGCAATCTAGAGAGAAAACCAACAAAATAAAAAATAAAAAATGCAAGATAAATTCAAGAATGTTAAGTGTTAAATTCTACAATACAAGTGGCAAAAAAAAACTTACTTGTGAGAGGATCTTGATTGCAAGAGGTTAGAGGTACATATAAACTTGACCATGGAGGTACCACCATGTAATAGCATCCATTTTGTATTGGTCTTTGACAACAGAAGGGCTAAGATTTTTTCCTATGATAAACATTCCAGATTCTTTCATAACACTTGTCTCCATTTCTAGATCAGTGAAGAGTCTCTTAAATGCACTCTTATACCCTCTAGCAACTTCAAGATCTCTATATGGCGGTATTCTCCCTGGGATAGAAAGTACTTCTCTAGTATAGTAGCTTGGAGATAGGGCATATGCAAGGAGGTGCAATGGTGTTGTCATCTTGTTCCAACGATGAAGAACGATTGCTTCCACCCTTTTGTAAAGGGTGTCTTCAGGATCATTCTCTCTCTTTTGTATTTCAATTTTTATTTTCTCCAACATTGTGTCCATGCTATCATAGACATCCCCCAAGCATGGTTCATCTGTATCAGCAAACCGAAGCATAGACATGATAGGTTCGGTCATCTCCAATACATAATTCACACGATCCCACCAATTGTCATCCAAGATCAATGCCTTGACCTTTTGGGCCCTCTCTGAATTTGATTGCTTCCATATACCCCATTGGTTGCCAATAACCATTTGACTCAATGCCTCTTTCACCTTCACAAGTCGTCTCAGAACAATTGTGTGAGATGCAAATCGGGTCTCAGCAACCTAAGAACATGAAATAACTAAATAAGTAAAAAAATAAAATTATTCAATTATGTAAAACATGACATAAATGAAACTAAATAAATAATAAATTAAATTTACCTTCAACAATTCCAATCTTGAAAAAATTCTGAAAATTGCTTGTAACATATGGTGGTTTGTCACAAACATCTGGATCTTCTCGGCCTCCTGGTATATTTCTTTCACCCACTCTATTTGGTTTCCAATTGCTTGCATCACCAAATTGAGGGAGTGTACGGTGTAAGGTGTCCAAAAGATGTGCTCATATCTAGCCTCTACCAAAGCACCTGCAGCCCTGCAAACTTTTGCATTGTCCGTAATTACTTGGACAACATTTTCATCACCCACCATTTCTATGGAGTCAATGAGAATCCTGGAAATGAACTTTGCATCTTTCACTTCCCCTTCACAATCAACTGCCCTCAAAAACATTGCCCCCTTGGGGAACACTGCAATGACATTGATCAATGGACGGTTTTTGCAATCTTTCCATCCATCGGAAACAATAGATACACCTGTTTCAATCCAAGAATCTCTAATTGGTTTTAGTTGGGCCTCTAATTTTTTTTTCTCTCTTTGCAATAAGGTGGTACGTACCTTTTCAAACCCAGGACTTGTGAAACCAGGAGGTGCACTATTTATTGCTGACACCATGTCCCGCCAATATGGTGATCTCACCAAGTTGAATGGAAGATCATTGGCATAGAGGCAACGTGCAATTTTTTCTTCAGCAATATCTCTTGCCTCCATTTTAAATGCCCTCTCCAATGGATCTCTCTTGCGGGTGGTGATTTGTTGTTCATCTTCATCTTCCTCTTCCGTAGAGGGCATAGGCAAGAAGGGATGTTTGGAGGCCCTAACTGCCTGAGAGGGTAATGTTGGTGTTTTTTTCTTTTCGGAAGAATAACTACTTTCTTTTCCTTTTGCAATTGATTTGTCAGCATCTTCTTGTTCTTTTATAAATTCTGCTATTTGTATAGAAGACAACCCCTTCTTATTTGGGCCCACACACATATTAATCCCTTTGCCACTAGGGCCCATAAAATGAAGTTTCACTTGGTAATAGGAGCTATTATATTGTGCATTGCATAAATTACACTTTCAAACAAAACCCCCACCTCCAGGAATTTGTGAAATTCTTGTGGTATGTGCCCATAAAGGAGATCCTTTCTCAATTTTGAACTTTTGACTTCCCTCTCCACCCACTGAACTTTGACTACTAGCCATTGTTGCAATCTATAAAAAAAATGAAAAAAAATAAACAAATTTGAAAAAATTCTTCACAAACTTGAAAAAATCCATCAAAAACTAAGAAACTTGAAAAAATAGTTCAAAAGATCAAAGAATAGGGTTTAAATGCATACCTTAAACACTTAAATCTCCTTTGTAGAAGCTATTTGGCACTCCACAATCAATCTCCTTCGAATACAATCACCTCCCTTCAAAATGCCAAGATGTAGAGAAAATATGGTGAGAGCAAAATGAGAAGTAAAAATGAAATGTTTTAGTTTTGAAAGGCCTCATATTGGGCCGGATTAGGGTTAGGAAACAAAATAATATTTAAAAAAATGCTTTTTTTTAATGTTCGGGCGCACTTTATTAATTTTGGGCCGTGGGTTCTTCAAGGTACGCCCGGGTACGTGCCTGGTACCTTCGGGTCCATGCACCAATCAGCTCAGTGCGCCCTGGGCACGCACCCTGTGCGTACCCAGGGCGCACCCGCAGGCAAACTTGTACTGGGTTCGAACCCGAACCGGGTTCGAGGCCTCCGGGTGCGAACCCGGTAACTTAGAAATTAATGCATCTACTCAAAATTTCTCTCCAATCCATTTGCCGATGAACAAATGGAACCAACAAGTGGTTGGTAATGAAAGGAATAGCACCAAGAAATCTGATAATTTGATTCTTATCCCTCCAAAAGTCTTTTCCATATGTAAAAAGCTTCATCAAGCCAAGTTGAGGATCCCAAGCATGGATACCCAACTGAAATGATGTCCAACACACTGAAAAAAAAAACTCAACACGTCCCCAAGTGCCAGTAAGAAACAAGTGCATAGTCAAGAAATTGGTGTCTCCTCTAGTGAACCCTTGAAGCCAGTCCATGAACGCTTCAACAACATCAGAGCATGAAACATTAGATGGCCACAAATCTAACTCTCAAAATAGACTAGAAAGGGCAAAAGCATCAGCCAACCCAAGGAATGAATTAGCAAACGTGCAAACACCATGTTCTAGTCCACCTTTCTCCCATTCCTCACGAGTAGTAGGTCTGAAATCTTCACTCTTTGCTGCTGTAATGAAGTTACCAGCAGTTACCAAGACTTGTCATAGATGTTGAAAATAATCTTGCTTCAACACTTCCCAAGTGGAGACTTCATCTTCGAACCCACTTATGCATTCATTATCAAATTGCCTTGGAAGGTTACCAATCACAAAACATGGCACATCCTCATGGAGTGATATCAAATCATCCATGCACTGGAAACCATACTCAGTCTCATGCACAGTTCTATCATCCATCACAAAGAGAGGATTATCATAACTTTTCTCAACACCTACTTCAAAGAGAGGATTGTCGAAAACTTGGAAGTTGTCCCTTTCATCTTGCTGATTCAAATCTGCAACTCTTGATTTTCTTGAGAGGCTCTCAAGATCAAACGCCTCCTGAAGACTATCAAACTCTTCAACTACTTGCTTGATTTCTTCAACACTTTGTTCATTCTCTTGCTCCCTGAAAAGTTTGTAATCGGCAAGCTGATTTCTTGCATCATTTAGGGACATATGGGTATCCTCTAACATTTCCTTTTCAAAAGATACCTTGCATCGATCTTCTCACTCATGAACATGCAAAGATGTTGAATTGCTGGTTGGCTGCTTTTCAAAATCAGAACTTTGTTTTGTGTCTTCGCTGCCCTCATAACTGCTCCAACCTTCTTGTCTTTCACCATCAACTCGCGGTGAATGCTTAATGTCATGGAGAGGAACATACTCCACAATTTCTTCAACCCTAAGTTTGCAATCAGCCTCTTGAATTGGAAAATCAGACTTGTGTTCAAAAACATCTTTAAATCTTTCTTTTTCAAGAGCCATAAGGTCTTTTAGCTCTTCTTTCTCCTCACTATCTCCTTGATCAAAGGTTATGGCAACCTCCAACTTGGTCAATGAAGAATCATTGAACGTTGTTTTGAAAGTTTTGGAAGCAACAAACTCCTCCTTAGTGGCTGCAACCAACTCCAAGGAATCATCATGGAGCTTTCCAGGGAAAGCTTCTTCATCAAAAACAACTTCTCCTTTCGTGGCCACCTCATAGCTTGCAATGCAACCAGAATTTTGGTCTTCATTAGGATCAAAGGGTAACTTATCCCACATAGGTTCCTTGTCATATCTTGATGCCAACACACCTGGATCCCAAATGCAAATGGGTTGATTGAGAGGATCAACAGGAAAATGCTTATCATGCTCCTCTTGAAGTGTTGACTCTTTGAATTGTAGTTGGTTGTAATGTAATTAGTCAGCCAGGAATAAAGTGAATAAGTTAGTTGGTTATTAGTTGGGTGTTTTGTCTTGATTAGTTGGTAGTTTGGAGACTAGTTCCCGAAAGGTTATTTATTGTAATGAAGCGACGTGATGGTTGGGGCTCAACCAACTCCGCCGCTATATGTATCAGGGATTTTACTGTTATAAGGGTCATGAATTATCTGTACTTGGTATATGTTGAATGAATAAAGACAACAGTGGTGATCTTATGTTTTACTTTCTAGTACGTTATGTTCTGTCAACTATTTCCGTTTACTAATTGCATACATTGAGGTTAGTTAACTGAGTAAACATTTGGCGCTGATGCCAAAGCGGACTAGGGAAGCACTCGCTACAATGACAGTGTAATGGGCCGACTAATAGAGGAACCCATAGTAACAAATGAAGAAAAAGAGGACGACTTGACAAGGGATTTGACAAATCTCTGGAACATATCCCTACGAGATCACGTATGGAGGCAAGCCCTCAGGCGAGAAATCCCTGAGGTAGTAGTTTGGGATCGACTTGAAGTGAACGACAAGGTTGGTAACCTTCTCCACAGCATGCCAAGATTGTTGGCCCGCCACTCGATCGTCCTTCAAGACCTTCGGGCAGAAGAAGAACAAGAACGTCTAAGGCAACAAATCTTGTAGCGGTACGAAGAACGAACGAAACAGGATGAGGAGGAACAGGACACTAGCTGGAGACGTACATCTGACAACCAACAATGATTGCGTGAAAGACCTGTAATGCCCGTACGACCGAACAAGGACAAGAACCGAGTACCATTCGGGCACGAAGCGGAGGAGGAAAAAATTCAGCGATTATTAAGAGTACAAGAGCAAGAAAATCGGCGGCTGAGATTAAGTAAAGCACATCAGAGTTTTGTGGAAGGGAGGGACGAGGAACCATTCGTCACCCCGTACGTAGAAAAATATAAAAGTCGAGAAAATGAAGATGAATTGAGTGGTGAACTTGAGAATAGCATCCAATGCATTCAGGAGTTGTCCATGTCAGACAACGACGAAGGGCCGAGGACAGGGAAACATGAGCCCAAGACCCCTTGGCAGAGGGAGCACTGGAGTAGAGCCCAAGAAACCCAACGTGTAGAGGACGCTGACAGAGGACGGAAGAGTGGCTCGTACGTGGCCGAGAGTGCAATTGAAGCACCGGAACGTAGCAGGGAAACCGGTCCAGTCGGGTTCAATACACAAGGAGGACAGAGGGGCAGGATGGTGACCCCAGAACGACAAAAGTTGCCGAAGTTTATGGGGAATGGGTCAGAGGATCCAATACGACACTGCAAGACGTGCAAGACAATTTGGATAGCGAGTGGAGAAGATGACCCGGATAACTAGCTGAAAGTGTTTGCGGCAACACTCTGAGACAGTGCCATTGACTGGTACTCGGAGTTAGACCCAATACAAAAAGATTCATGGAGGGTGTTGAAGCAAGCATTTCAAGATGAATTCAAACTGTTGAGGGGCGACAATGAAATTGTGGCCGAGATTTATAACACCAAACAAGGGAAGCACAAAAGTGTACGAACTTACAACCGAAAATTAAAAGACCTGCTGCGGAAACTAGAGTCACAGCCAGCAGATGGCTTAAAAAAGAGATGGTTTATCGAAGGTTTGCTTCCCTTGCTATGTACAAACATGAAGGTAGTACCTCCATCCTCATACACTGAAGCATACAACAATGCGACGGATATTGAAAGCGAGAACAAGACATCCTCTAGAGGGAAGAAGCATGATGATGAAGAAAGCGCGGGAGAGAGCGAGGATGAATCAAAAACCATGCAAGCGCTTTGTCGCGACATGCTGAGAATGATGAAGGAACTAAAAGCGGACAAAGACGGGTCTAAGGAAGCGACTGAACTATGGTGTACCGAATACAAAATGGAAGGCCATACGAAGGAAAATTGTCCGAAGAAGATGTTCTGTGGCATCTGCCAAGTTATGGGACACTTCGTCAAAGAATGCCCGTACAATTTGAAAACACGGAGTGCGCAAGTGTTCTTCATAGAAGGGGAACAATCCACCCCACCGACCACACCACCGAAACATCAGAATAAAAACGTATCCCTTGGCAGCTATCACAACAATTGGAGAAATAACACGCCAAGAAGCAAAATCCAATATGATAGCAAAGGTCGGCCCATGATCCAGTGTCGGAGATGTAGCGAATGGGGCCACTTTGCCAGGGAATGCCAGAGTGGCCAAGGTGCCGGAGGGAAGTTGTGCAAGTGGTGCGATCTGGGAGATCATGAAGACACTGACTGCCCGAAGCAGAAAGGTATCAACATACTGGAAGTAGCCGATGAAGAAGTCCTGACACTTAAAAGGGTGCAAACGAAGAAGGCCCACTATCCGAACCCCCGTACGGAGAAAGAATGACTCTGAGAAGCCAGGGCGGAAGTGGAAGAAGCAATGGCAAATGAATGGAGAACTACCAAAGTGACTAGTACGCCGTTGCAGTTAGAGTTGGAAAAGAACATCGTACGGCAAGTGCTTCACACAACTATACCAGTCAAGGTAACAAACCTTTTGCAAACCATGCCGCAACTAAGAGTAGCACTCACAAATATCATGATAGACAATACTCAGATGGGTCTGAGTGAAAACACCACAGAACCGATAGGAGCAACCACGGATCCAATGCTACTCGCAATAAGTGGCGGAAGGAAACCGGCTATCGTACAGATGGAAATCCTGGGGATGAAACTCTCTAATATCATCGTCGACGAAGGATCGGGAGTTCACGTACTACCTTAGGATACATCGAAGAGCCTCGGGAAGCCCACACTCTAGCCGTTGACATTCCAACTGGTTGGTGCCGATCAACATAATATCAAACCAATTGGTACGCTGATGGCACAAAAAGTGGTGATAGGTACGCAATAATTCCTATTGAATTTTGTCGTCATCCCACTAGAGAGAAAATGTCATGTCCCCTTCTCAGTGACATCTCTCGGAGTACAGGATTGGCCTATATCACGACCCTCGTAGGCCAATAGACTGGATAGAGGGTCACTTCGGAGCTTGGCTTAGCTTCAGTTGGCAGAGTTTGATCAGTAGGCTTTCGTTTGGGCTTGATCGGAGACTTCTTGCTGAGTTGCTATTTTTAGCAGTTCCTGGCAGTCGGCGTGGGACCCCTGCTATTTTTAGCAGTATGGCTTTGGCGGCATTCAGAATCATTTCAGTGTTCGTCAGCTTCAGACGGAACAGTCATCGGATGAGTAACGAGAGAAATATTAATATTTAATTGTATTAATTAAATATTAATTATTTAATGATTATAATATAAAGTTATAATATTATATTATAACTTAAGTGATTCTTCTTGAGGGGTGCGCCATCATCAGAGGGGGCCAATTTTTAATTATATTTTATAATTAAAAATTTGAGTTGAGACTATTGAAAAATTAAAAAGAAGAGAAGTTGAATTTTTAATGAACCCTATTATTGAGGAAATCGCACTTTTGAGAAATATAAGTCATTTACATTGAAAATCGAGCCATTATGTGATGATGGATATGGAAATTGATCAAGTTTTGTCTGAGCACAGAACCTTAGGGTTTGAAACTCAATTTCATTGGGGAACGAGCCATCTCCATTGAAAGCAGTTCAGAGGGTGCGAGATATCACCTGATTTATTGCCAGCAGAGGAATTTCTTCACTCAGAGGAAGTTGCAGAGAATCACAGTTAATAAATACTCAGGGTTTTTGATTAGCACTTCATCCAACAGAGGTTATTGCACAGAGGCGCCTATATTCATCAAACCTGGAGATTCTCCTTAGGGCCGTACATTATATTTATTGCTGCTGTGTATCAGGCCGTACCTTTTTTGTACCAGGCCATACTACCTTCAGAAAGGGCGTATCTTCTCCTTGAAGCAAAACGCCTAACTTGGGATCAGTCTGTCACTTCCATCTTGGGCGCCTATATCACTGGCACTAATCTGGATCTTCAGACGGAGGGAGAAAGAAGTTCATTCGCAGCCGTACCAATTATTACCAGTTGCTGATTACTAGGTTCTTTCAATAAAATATTGCTATTTCTTTATTGCATGCTATCGGATCATTATTGTATTGATTCTATCTGAGCAATAAAAGATGCGCCTACAATAGAACTTGCATTTTCTATCTATATTGTCCGTTGAGTATTTTATCTAGATTTTATATCATTTATTATCAAAATCGCAATTTCTCAATTTCATGCGAAAAACCCAAAACCACAAAAAAAAATCAAAAACTTCAGATAACTTTCAGAAAACAGACAGTATCAGAAACAGGGGGGAACAAGGGGTTTCTACAGTGGTATCAGAGCTAAATCCTGCCATCCTAAGGGTTTAGCCATCATATGCAGCCAGACGGGCTTGAACCATACAGGTATTATACACGCAAACGTGCCTTGATTGACAGGCAACGGAGTTTGAGTAGGCAGCCAGAAAACATGGCTGACAGGAATGACAGGGCTGACAGAGCAGATATACCTAGAGATCAGGACGATGCCGAGGTTTTAAACACTCTCAGAGACTTACGTGCAGGTCAGCGGCAGTCTAACGATGTGCTACAGCAGTTGGCAGTGGCAATCCAGAGGTTAGGTATACAGAGGAGACCGTCACCACAGCGTGACGATAACAGGAGTGATGCAGGATCTCGGAGAGCACCTAGGACTGTTTCACGGACAGCAGACAGGCCCACTAGGCCTACTTTTGTGAGACAGGAGCCCGATGAGGCTATTGCAGGTGAGGAGCATGAGGAGTTGTTCGTAGATACACTGATGGCAGCGAACGAGGAGTGGGAGTTAGTACCACCTGATGTCAGAGAGAGGATTTCCTTTGACCGATTTGTTACATAGAGGAGAGAATATCGCAGAGGACGACAGGATTGGAGACCTAGACATCAGAACAATGACCTAAAACATGCTACAAACAAACTCAATCTAGCGATGTTCGATGGTAGTGGCAAGGTGACAGCCCAGGCATGGATCAGTAAGTTAGACACATTCCTCACATTACGCCCGATGGCTGAGAGAGATGCTATCCGTTATGCGACACTGCATCTTGAGGGAGTGGCTTACGATTGGTGGCACCACGGTATGGTGACCTTACAGCATGACAGGATCACATCATACCAGGAGTTTGTGGACAGATTGGTTGAGCGGTTTGACAGGAAGGATCCAGAATCCTACTTCAGAGATTTGGCTCAGTTGAGACAGAGTGGCAGTTTGGAGTCCTATATTGGTGACTTTCAGAAGTTATCAGTCATGGTTCCGAACATTTCAGAGAGGCGATTGGTAGTACTCTTCCTGGAGGGTTTGACAGAGCCACTGAGAGGTTGGATCAAAGCCTTTGATCCTCCTTCTTTATAGGAGGCGATGAAGAAAGCACGAAGCATGGAGTTAGCAGCACCTTCTAGTAGATTTAACTCCCGAGGGTCTTCGTCATTTAGAGATAATAAGGGCTTTAACAAGAATAAGGACAAATCTGATTTTAACAAAGAAAAATCAGACTTTAAAAACGATTCAAAAGGTAAATCAGCAGCACCACCTTTGGATCGTGAGGCCTTTAATGACCTACGCAGGAAGAAGCTTTGCTTCTACTGCAAAGGACCATATGACGCTAATCACGATTGTCCTCTAAGACCTAAGGGCAAGGCAAATCGAGTGATGTGGGCATATTATGAGGACTCAGAATCAGAAAATTCCGAACAGCAGGAGAGTTCCGAGGATTCAGAGTCAGAGGCTCCAGAGCCTAGAGCTGAGACAGAGCCAGAGCTTCAGATACAGGAGGCACGGCTATCTAGCATTCAGCAGGAGGGTTCATTCAGGATTCGGGGTGTGTTAGCAGGACAGAGGGTCATCTCCCTTCTTGATACAGGAGCCACACATAATTTCATTGATGCTAGGTTTGTTGAAAAACGCGGACTCATCACTGAGGAGTTCGAAGGGATTAGAGTTAAGGTAGCCGACGGGCACACGCTGAGGTGTGAACGCATGATAAAGGATCTCCCTTTACGCTTGAACAATTATGAGTTCAAGGCTGATTACTATGTTGTTAATATGGGGGATATTGATTTGGTCTTGGGAATGAAGTGGCTTCATTCATTGGAGGAAGTCACTCTTCGTCTCAAGGATATGGAGATCCGTTTTGATGTCAATGGGAAGACACACATATTAAAAGCAATACGGGACAGCGACATCAAAACAATTTCTTTTCGTCGGATGGAGCGGCTCATGCGTCACGACATGGTAGAGTGGGCTGCCGAGTGTCATTTAGCACCTATACAGGAGGGACAGCAAAAGATAGAATATCATCCGGACATTCAGAAGTTGAGGATTAAGCATGATAAGGTGTTCAGTGATATTCCGCCAGGTAGACCTCCAGACAGGGGCATAGAGCACATTATTGAGCTCGAGGAGGGCGCTAAGCCCGTGATGATAACTCCTTACAGGCATCCTAAGAGGTTAAAGGATGAGATAGAGAAGACAATAAAGGAGTTACTTGCTATGGGTCACATTCGACCTAGCAAATCGCCATTCGCTTCTTCGGTGGTCTTGGTTAAGAAGAAGGATGGAACATTGCGCATGTGCATTGATTACAGGGTCCTGAATAAGAGGACAATTAAGAATAGGTACCCGATACCGAGGATTGACGAGCTTATTGATGAGCTCCATGGTGCCTGTTACTTTACCAAAATTGATCTACGGTCGAGTTATCATCAGATCAGAGTCCGTGAGCAGGACATAGAGAAGACAGCCTTCAGATGTCATTGTGGGCACTTTGAGTTCGTAGTGATGCCATTTGGGCTCACTAATGCGCTAGCTACCTTTCAATCTACGATGAACAGGGTTTTTCATTCATTGCTGAGGAGGTTTGTGTTAGTCTTCTTTGATGATATTCTCGTATACAGCAGGACATGGCAGGAGCACTTGGCTCATTTGGAGACCGTATTGAGTATTTTGGAGAGGGAGTCCTTGTACGCCAAGGAATCCAAGTGTGACTTGGGGATGACCGAATTGCTATATCTAGGTCATATTATCAGTGCAGATGGAGTGCGTATGGATCCTGAAAAGATCCGCACCATTGTTGATTGGCCTACACCGGCAAACCTGACACAGTTGAGAGGGTTTCTCGGTTTATGTGGGTTCTACCGCAGATTCGTGAATGGTTATTCGCGACATGCAGCCCCAATGACAGATTTACTGAAGAAGGGGGCTTTTGTTTGGACTTCTGAGGCACAGGAGTGTTTTATGAAGTTCAAGGAGTTGATGACCACATGCCCTGTTTTGGCACTACCTGACTTTACGAAGCCGTTCGAGCTTCAGTGCGATGCATCAGGTGAGGGCATTGGTGCGGTGCTTATGCAGGACAAGCACCCGATTGTGTATGAGAGCCGCAAGCTCAGAGGACCAGAGAGACTGTATAGCATATATGATAAGGAGATGCTCGCGATTATGCATGCCTTAGCAAAGTTTCGACAATATCTTGTTGGCAGCAAATTTTGCATTAAAACTGATCATAACAGTTTGAGACACTTCTTGGGGCAGCGAGATCTCAATGATAGACAGCAGAAGTGGGTCAGTAAGTTGCAGGCTTATGACTTTGATATCTCATATATCAAAGGTACACAGAACGTAGTGGCCGATGCACTTTCACGTAGACCGTATTTGAGCACTATGGTTCATATCTCGAGGATTGGAGGCATATGATAGTGGCAGAGTATGCCAAGGATAGTTGGGCCTCCAGCATTGTTGAGGGATCAGCAGTTGATACCAGGTATATGCTTGTAAATGACTTGATCATTTACAAGAACAGGATATTCTTGATCCCGGGTTCTGAGGTGAAGAACATCGTTATGCGGGCCTTTCATGACATGCCTACAGCAGGACATCCCGGATACTTCAAAACTTACAGGCAGATACGGGAGAGGTTCACATGGAAAGGACTCAAGGGAGATGTTCTTCAGTATGTGCGTGAGTGCCCTGTTTGTCAGCAGAACAAGCAGGAGAACACGTACCCGACAGGTTTGTTGCAGCCACTTCCGATTCCTGACAGGAAGTGGGAATGCCTGTCGATGGACTTTATTATGGGCTTGCCTAAAGCCCAAGGGCGTGATTGCATATATGTAGTTGTGGATCGGCTTACGAAGTATGCCCACTTCCTTCCGATCACCACGACTTATACCGCTACACAGGTAGCAGAGGTATTCTTTCGCGAGGTATTCAGACTTCATGGGTTGCCTCGGAGCATTGTGAGCGACAGAGATAGTCGATTCCTGAGTAACTTCTGGCAAGAGGTTTTCAGACTTTGTGGAACCGAGCTCACTCCGAGCACGAGTTATTATCCACAGACAGATGGACAGACGGAGATAGTAAATAAGTGGGTGGAAGGGTACCTCAGGAATTATATAGCAGGGCAGCAGAAGGCGTGGGTCAAATGGATACATTTGTGTGAGTATTGTTATAACTCAACATTCCATATGACCATTCAGATGTCACCCTTCATGGCGTTGTACGGGTATGAGGCGCCGAGTTTCCTTGATTTGCTACTGAGCGACAGTAGAGTGCCGAGTGCAGGAGGTTGGATGCAGGAGAGTTAGGACACTATGAAGGCTCTCAAGGAAAATATAGCCAAGGCACAAAATCAGCAGAAACAGTATGCGGATCAGAAGAGGACGGAGAGGCATTTTGAGGTTGGTGACATGGTTTACCTCATGCTGCAGCCTTACCATCAGTCCACTCTTAGGAAGAGTGGGTCAGAAAAGCTCAAGCCACGTTATTACGGTCCTTTCAGGATCCTGAGGAAAGTTGGCGAGGTGGCTTACGAGCTTGAGCTTCCAGCAGAGAGCAGGGTACACAACATTTTTCATGTATCACGCCTCAAGAAGGCGTTGGGTCATCGTGTGATACCATCTGCAGTTCTACCTCCCTTAGATGATGAGGGAAAGTTGATTTTAGTACCTGAGTCCGTCTTGGAGTATAGGGAGAGACAGTTGCGTCGGAGGACTATCAGGGAATATCTGGTGAAATGGAGAGATTTGCCTGTTGAGGATGCGACATGGGAGAGCGAGGAGATTCTGCAGCATCCGGCATTGAGATTGCTTGAGGACAAGCAATTTCAGGAGGGGCGGACTGTCATGTCCCCTTCTCAGTGACATCTCTCGGAGTATAGGATTGGCCTATCACACGACCCTCGTAGGCCGATAGACTGGATAGAGGGTCACTTCGGAGCTTGGCTCAACTTCAGTTGGCAGAGTTTGATCAGTAGGCTTTCGTTTGGGCTCGATCGGAGACTTCTTGCTGAGTTGCTATTTTTAGCAGTTCCTGGCAGTCAGCGTGGGACCCCTGCTATTTTTAGCAGTATGGCTTTGGCGGCATTCAGAATCATTTCAGTGTTCGTCAGCTTCAGACGAAACAGTCATCGGATGAGTAACGAGAGAAATATTAATATTTAATTGTATTAATTAAATATTAATTACTTAATGATTATAATATAAAGTTATAATATTATATTATAACTTAAGTGATTCTTCTTGAGGGGTGCGCCATCATCAGAGGGGGCCAATTTTTAATTATATTTTATAATTAAAAATTTGAGTTGAGACTATTGAAAAATTAAAAAGAAGAGAAGTCAAATTTTTAATGAACCCTATTATTGAGGAAATCGCACTTTTGAGAAATATAAGTCATTTACATTGAAAATCGAGCCATTATGCGATGATGGATATGGAAATTGATCAAGTTTTGTCTGAGCACAGAACCTTAGAGTTTGAAACTCGACTTCATTGGGGAACGAGCCATCTCCATTGAAAGCAGTTCAGAGGGTGCGAGATATCACCTGATTTATTGCCAGCAGAGGAATTTCTTCACTCAGAGGAAGTTGCAGAGCATCACAGTTAATAAATACTCAGGGTTTTTGATTAGCACTTCATCCAGCAGAGGTTATTGCACAGAGGCGCCTATATTCATCAAACCTGGAGATTCTCCTTAGGGCCGTACATTATATTTATTGCTGCTGTGTATCAGGCCGTACCTTTTTTGTACCAGGCCGTACTACCTTCAGAAAGGGTGTATCTTCTCCTTGAAGCAAAACGCCTAACTTGGGATCAGTCTGTCACTTCCATCTTGGGCACCTATATCACTGGCACTAATCTGGATCTTCAGACGGAGGGAGAAAGAAGTTCATTCGCAGCCATACCAATTATTACCAGTTGCTGATTACCAGGTTCTTTCAATAAAATATTGCTATTTCTTTATTGCATGCTACCGGATCATTATTGTATTGATTCTATCTGAGGAATAAAAGATGCGCCTACAATAGAACTTGCATTTTCTATCTATATTGTCCGTTGAGTATTTTATCTAGATTTTATATCATTTATTATCAAAATCGCAATTTCTCAATTTCATGCGAAAAACCCAAAACCACAAAAAAAAATCAAAAACTTCAGATAACTTTCAGAAAACAGACAGTATCAGAAACAGGGGGGAACAAGGGGTTTCTACAGAAAAGCATACGATGCACTACGAGGACGAGGATGGCTAATTGCCACCAAGGCGAACCATAACTGGAAGAAGAATACCCTCTCGATCGAGAGCCATGGGAAGAAATATATTATCAATTTGAAGAATCAGGCAATCAATGAGGACTTGGCGTCTTCAAAATCTGACGAAGGATCGGATGGCGATGAAGAAAGGAGAACAATGGAGCCAAACGAGGAAGGCGTATTGGAAATAGGAAGTTGTTCGGAAGATGAAACCTGTTCACTGAACGGGTTATTTCACTGGCAGATGGAGGATTATGAAGTTTTTCACCCAGATTGCAACATGTTGCAGATCAAGGAAGGAGAAGAAGGCGAAGATAAGGGCCTAGCCAGTGAGACATTCCCGTCAGAATATGGCGAATATAAGGAAGGCACGACATAATTAGATGAGACGCCAGCTCATAAGCTTGAACAAGACGAACCCATTAAGTACGAGGATCCGACACTCAAAAGGGTGAATCTTGGGGAACAAGAGAAGCCTAGGGAGATTCTCAGCGGTGATGACTGGGACCCCGTACTGAAGGCGACAACATTTAAAATATTCATGGAGTACAACGACACCTTTGCCTGGACATACAAGGATTTGAAAGACGTACCACCCGAACTGTGTGTTCAACATGTCTACAATTTGTCAATTACTATACTCAATTGGAGTTCATTGCTGCATCACATCATTATAAAAGAGTGAATGAAGCATTCTTAATCTATAGAGTGCGTGACCTGCGTGACCTGGACAACGAACTACATGTTCGCATTTCATCTATTGCTAGGGCAGCAATGTCAGAATGGGCAAATTGGTTTATTCAGTTTGCCGCTTTCACCTACCTAAGGGTTTACGGCTATTCAGGTGCTCCTCTTATGTAACCAAGGTATCCGTCAGATGAAGTCGTGCGTATGGAATTTCTCAGACAAGTATCAGATGTTCACACTCGCCTGTGCAACAAAAAGAAACCAGCATTCAACTTCCCTTTTGCTTTAGATATTTACAAGTGCAGATCATCTGCATCTGCTCAAATAATGGGTAATGAGTTAGATAAACTTGGTATCAAGCCTTTCAGCAAGAGACGATCATATGATCCCCAAGGTGTTTGTGCAACTCGACTTGGTCAAAACTATGCTCATGTGCCCGCATTTGAAGACTTTTGGGCTAACTGCAGAGATGAGTACAAGGTGTGAAAGTGAAGCAATAGTAGACTCACCCTTCATCAAATGAAAGATTGTTTATCCGAAGACATTGAAGGGTTATCAGATGATGACGGGGATGTAATTCTCCCAGCCTATACTAGAAATCAGATTGAACAACCTCCTCTTCCACAGGTTAACTGGGCTAACAAGGAATGCATTACAATAGAAGAAATGACTCGTTAGGTTGTAGATTACAAAAGGAACTTCTTGACACGCAAAAGAATGAAGTTAAATCCAATAGCAGAGCCGCCAAGGGTTCATCCATTGCCTCCTAAAGCTCAGTGAAAGACAAAAGGAAAAAGTAAAGAAGTTGTGAAGGGAAGTAGGGTCTACAAAGAATGGAAAGAAGGGGTTGGATTTTACAAGAATTGTTATACAAGAGCAGCCTACAGCTGAAACAAAAGTTCCGCAACATGAGCCCATACCTCAGGAGGAAACACAAGATGAGCCTTTGATACAAAACCCTTTACCATCTCCTAGGTCTACACCAATTCACATTGATTTGAAAGACGAGGAGAGAGAGGAAGATTTTGCAGTTATTCCTCCCATGGATGTTAGTAGAGATACCACATCTTGGCTTGAGAGCTCCTTGGGAAGGACAAGATGAAGGCATTCGTATCAGGTGAATGTTGATGATCTCAACGTATATCAGGAAGCACCCAAGAAGAAGGCCAAGAAACAAATACACTTTAAAAGGAATCTTGAGGGTGAAATGGTCATGGAGACAGCTACGCCTCTTGAAGATACAAATCAGGGATGAGGTGGATGTCGATGATTTCATAATGGTCAACGCAAATCTTGGAAAAAGTACCCGACATGTTGACATGAGTTTGTTCAAGATGGTAACAAAAATATTCAAGAAAGAGTGAAGAAAGATGGAGAAGACAAGGCAGCCCTCAAGGCTGAAAATCGTCAACTTCGGTTGTGTATATCAAATCTCATTCATGGCACCTCACAAACAACACGGTTGTTGCCACAAGTTTTAGAGACACCAGCTGATCAGCAGCAGTTAAGGCAGTTGGTTATTTGTGGAAAACAAACTTAAGAATGGATTGAAAAGCTCATCGTCAGAGGAGAAGAGATTCTAGCACAGGTCTTCTAGTTGAGATACAAGGCGCGTGACTTACGTCAAGGTATCCAAGATTTTGAGTAGTTGATAGCCGAAATCAAACCTATGCATGAAATCATAATTGCAGATTTAGAGATGGCTTATGGCTCTACAATGGCAAGAGAACACAAAAGACAGATCCTAGAGTGGAAAGGAGGTCACCTTTTCAAGGTTAATACATATGTTAGAATATCTGAGGAGTTTGTTGTGTATAAGCAAAGAGTCATTGGTACTCTTAAGTTCATCGAAGAATTTGTTGCAGCAATTCCTTGTCAGTATTGTCTTGAAGATGGTTCATACATTGGGCTTAACGTAGTTAAAGCAGAGTTTCAGAGTATCATGTATGGCAGAGATGGCATTGGAAGAATGAAGATGATTTCCATGATGTCAACGAAGTTTGAGAAAGCGGCCAATGAGAGCGAAGATTTCTTCAGATCTATTGCAGATGGTGAAGAAATCTTCGAAAAACGGAATTTTTCTATTAATAGTATTGGCATTCCCACCAAATATGAAGTTGCCCGCTTTTTAGTTGATGTGATCGAGATTTAAATCAGCTTTCTTCTAGAAGCTTCTTCCACGCTTTCTTTCTATTCTTGTCTCAATTCTTATCCATTCTTTGAGGATAGAAAGAAAACAGTTGCAACGAGTTTTAACGAGTTGGCACTTTCCATTTTTAGATGTTTTCTACGTTTTAGATGTTTTATCTTTTCTAGGATTAGAAATAAAGCTTGCATGTTGGCAAGCAGTAGTTGTAAAAGCAAGGAGATTTTAGGGTTCTATACTTCTTTGCTTAGTTATAAATAAGAGCAGTGTTTGCTCATTTTAATTTAACCGTGCTTGTGATAACAAAATCGTTGAGCTTATGCCTTCATGTTTGTTATCGATTAGTGACAGTTCACTTTGTGTAAAGAACAAGTTTGCATGCCTCCTTAGCTGCAAATCCTTGTTTAGTGCATGTGTTATGTGTCAATTTTAATCTGGTTTTGATCGCATGTTGCAAGTATTTTGCTACAACTTGTTGTCCCGAAATTGTATGTAATGTCCCCTTTTACACGAGCAACAGAGTTGGGGAATTAGCCTATTTTCTTGACCCTCGTAGGCTAATAGTTTTGGATGGAGGGTTTCTCGGATGGGCACTTGGTCGTCATTTTGCAGTGTGGATCTCCGGAGTATGGTGACAGGGTGAATTGTGGCGTTTTGGCACGATATTGTGCTTAAATTTATGATACTCACCTTTTATTTCACCATCCTTGGCCTCGGGACCATGTGTCTTCAAAAGGAAGGGGTCACTTTATATTTTCCAGTTACTATTCATTCATAAAGTGAAAAAAGAAATAACTTAAGTGAATAGTGCTCATTTTAATGAATAGTGTTTTCAATGTGAAATTATAAATATCAAGAGAGAAAGTTCGACCCTCTTCATGAATGGATGATTTTGTTTGATGAAACTTGGAAGTATTGCTTTGGACGAAGAAGGAGGCTAGAGTTTCCTGATTTCTTGCAGTGGGTAAGCTTGGTGGGGCTTTGTTTTTCGAATTTGAGCTGCTTGAGGGTGTGAAACACCACTTTAAGGTTGTTGGTCAATTTTTGGTGGCTTCTTTTGGGAAGACAACTTGTTGTCACAGGTTATTCGAGCATTTTCTGAGAGGGCTTTGGCAGCCAGTCTCTATTGATGTTTATACAAGAGTTACTCGCTTTTGAGAAGTTTTTGGAGCTGTTTTGGAAAGCTACAGACAACCACACTTTAATGAGGGTTTGTATCAGCCAAAGAAAAAGAAACTCCACTCTTTGGTGGCGGCTATCTTTCCTAAAGGGGGCGCCCTTATCCTAGAAGTCATCCCATGTTGGTTTTTGGTGGGAGAAGTTTGTTATTTGAGAGTTGTGTGCACTTCTTTGGGGGCAGGTACTGTAGCAAGTCACTATTCACAGTGCTTGTATGGTTGTAAGTAAAAATTATGGCATAAGATGTATCTTTTAAAATCTGATATAAGCCAACTATTTTATGTGATCTATTATGTAATGAAGAAAGCATCTTTGGCTCTTAAATTGAGTAATTACTTGAGTTATTTTTAGTAGATTAGGTTATTAGAAGTTTTTCATTGTTTGTATATGCTTCATGGTACCATTTTAACATTATTGGCAAACAAACTCAAAGACAAGAAAGAAAACTATCAAACAAACAAAAATCAGACCTACGAACACAGTGAAAACAAATCAGCAGAGTGTTGGAATACTACAGTGGTATCAGAGCAGTTTCCTGCCAACCTGTTGGATGAGTTTCAACTGCAAAAGTTTTAGTTGTGCTTCATGGCTACTCACGGTAAGCAATAGAATAACATATTAAAGCAATTGGATACCATAGTGAAAGAGTCAAGTCAGATTTCAAAAAGGATGAATAAAATGCTTTCAGACCCAAATTCAAAGCAGTACCTATTATCCTTCTTATGGTCTATATCACACAACAAAAAGAAGGAGAGAGAAGAGACATCTATAGGAGAAACTTCTAGAAATCTCTACAATGAATTTGCAGCAGTTAGTGATCAGCCTACTGATGAACCTAAGGAAAGTATTAAACAGATTTGCCAAGAGGAGGATTTGGATCACATGACACTTCATGATGATGTCAAGGTTGAAGAAAAGCAAAAGTTGGTTGAAGTTAAATCAATTGCATTAGAGCAGCAACATGCAGGTCAAATTTTTTGTGATACCTCATTATATGAGTCTAGCATCACTTCAACCTATCATGACAAGGAATCAGATTGTGGTTCGGTGGATATTATTCACCCATATGAAAGTCGGTTGAAGGCCCAAGATATTGAGGAGAATGTGAAAATTGATCTTCTAGGAGCAGCCATTAGTGTTTTGACTACACCATTTGGTAGACATGAAGATATCAAGCATACGAGGGTTGGTTTTGTATATTGTGGCAGCGAAGAGGTAAAGAGGTCCAAAAAGTTGAACGAAGGATGGTTGCAGAAAGCCAAGGAGGCTAGATTAGTGGCTACCAATGCGAGACAACACCTTCAAAAGGCAAAAGATAAAGTCAATCTCATCAACATAGCAAGACAAAAGGGAATAGATAACCTTAGAGGACTCCTTACGTAGAGAAGGGATGCACTTTGTTCTAATGACAGTGATGAGGTTGGTAAGCCTGGGCAATCGAAGAACTTGGTGAAGATTCCAAACATGGGTAAGCAAGAACAATTAGAGGCTTCATCATATGGTGCAGGAGTTGTTCCTAGCCTGGAGACTAAGTGAAGGAGGATGAGATTATTGTGGCATTATCTCATCTTGACAGGATGCACAAATTAATTGAGGATCATCTTTGGGCAGTCCAGTTAGAGAGAAGACAAGAAAGGAATGGAGCCGAATCTTCTCATGATGCTTTGCAAATTGTCAAAGAAGGTATGGAAACAATGAAGACGAATTATTTGAACCTTCTTTCAGACAGAGACACCCTACTTCGCCTTGTTGGGATCTATTCGGATTCCTTGATGAGGCAAGAAGAGGAAGTTGATAAGCTCTCTCTAGAGCTTGACGACTTTAAGGGTTCTTTGGGAGCACTCAATTAGCTTAGTCAGGAGAGTTTCACCTCGATTGTAGCATGAGGTATGCTCATCAACTCATTTTCAACCCACATACACCAGATTTGACGATGACTTTGATAGCACAAAGAGGTGGGTGGAATAAGGAGTGCTCTAGTCAGCTCTGGTATGACTTGTCTCCGACTTCAGATGACGATTCCGGGTTTAGCAAGTCCTCTACTTTATTCTTCCATGTTGATTATCATTTGATTCAAGACTTGGAGACTTGCTGCAACTTGGAAAAAGGGTATATCCGAGTGGCATCGCTGAAGTCAGATGGTGTTGAGGTTGATAGATTTTTAGTTTATCCGTGCAACTCAAGTGTGACACCTGAGGTGTATCAGCACAGTGTTTGGAATTGGCATGGTTTACTGAGTTGGGATCCAGATGGAGGTAGAGTTAGCACTGTCGTTTAGAGGGGTCCCAGTGTATTGCTTCACGACTTCTGGTATGGTGGAGTTAGGATCAGGGTTGAGAGCATCTTGAATAATACCCAGCAAAAACTCACGCTTTCACAACGAAGATCAGCTCATAGCCTGCAACAGCATGAAACAATGGTGGCTACACATGTGCAAGATGCTACTATTGAGTTGTTACATGAAAGTACTCAGGAATTGGGTACTAATGGTGCAGTATTTGTCGTGGATTCATGTCATGGTGAGTTTGATTTTCCAGATCAGGCCTTAGAGAACAAGTTTGATGATTCATGTGTTGACATAGAACCACAGGATCGTGAGTTGAATGGTGATACCGTTACATTGGAAGAGGAAGTGTGTGAAGATATTGTCATATCAGCAATTTCTACCTTACCCAATGAGCCATCCGTTGAGGTACATAGCAGCAGTACCTTAATTGTTGATGTGTGCATTGAGGATAGCACACATGATGTTGCTGATCATGAAGTGAGTGATGAGGACTCAACTTCTTACTATAGTGCAGATTTGGGTGGTAATGATGAGTCACAGGGGCATCACCATCTGATGGGGCAATTGAAGGTTAGTGATAATATGATTGTTATAGCCTTGGAGCATTTTGATGTTGCTTGACAAATGTTGGCAACCTATGTTTGGAGTACTCTTATGTCAGATGAACACGGTGATAATAGTCTTTCCCTTGGAGAGTTCCATACATTACGAGAAGCTATTGGATTAATGAAACATAATTATTTGAAATTACTGGCTGATAGGAACTATCTTGTCGAGGGGGATGGTATTTGCTATGATGCATTGAAGGGAAAAGAAGAGGAGGTTGACGAACTCACTCATGAGCTTGAGGTGACTATGGACTCAGTGCAGAGCACCCAGTTAGCCCTTTAGGAGTCACAATCACAGTTGGAGGAGGTTTCCGTGGAATTGAGTTTGGCTCAATCTCCACCAGTTGTAGATATAATACAATTAAATACAGTGACAGTTGGTGAGGATCATATATCCACGGGTTGTAGTGAGGATGTGGTTACATCTATCACAGATATAGGTGCGGTAGTCTCGGATGGGATGATTACTTTGGTTGAGAGTAGTAGAGAACCACCCATTGCATCAAGTTCTCCTGTGGTCAGTACTATGATAGATGGTGCAGGGCAGATTACTGATAGCTCTTGTGTCGCAGTGGTGGATTCCCCTGAGAGTTGTGTGTTAGTACACAAGGCTACTCCACCATCTTCACAGGGGACTCGCAGAGTATCATTGGGTTGGGAGTATGGCTCTCATATTGATTTGTTTCCCTCCCTTGGAAGCAAATCTAATACATCATCCCATGCAGCTGATTTCAGACGCCAGCTTGTTGCGTCTCTGAGTCAGAGTGATCAGCTGCAGGTTCCTGAGGATAAGGTTGATTCAGCCTTACATCATTATTACTATAGGAAACTGGAGCTATCTCCTGATTCCATTATTGCTAGTGATGAGCCATTGACCGAGGTGGGAGTGTTTTATCGCAACTACATAGGGTGGAGTGCTCATCACTTCTCTTTTGATCCACACCCAAAGGACTTGTTGATGCATCGGTGTGGAGTGGCTCAGGGCTTATGCCATTCGTTATGGGGTGGAGAGTTACCATCTTCAAAAGATGGGATTAGCAGTTGCAAGTACCCGACTTAGTTGTTTGTGGGGGATTATTTGCAGGGACAACAGTCAGTTATCCATCATGTTGATATGTATCTGTTAGGGTTTGCTACCTTAATACCACAGGAATTTCATACGGATACATGGTTATAGGGTGATTACAATGCCAGCAGACATGATGGTTTGATTGGTTATCACTTCCATGGGCGTTTTGGAGAGACTATAGAGAGATGTGTTGCGGTTGTTTCTAGATATTCTTGTCTCTTCATGATAGTTGGATGTAAGTTCAGGTTGTATAGGGATCCAGATGGTGACAGGTCTGGCACTGCAGTTGGATGGGTTCTAACAAGTTGCTTCACCATTTATTAGCATGGTGAAGTTGTGATCAGATTTGTGCAGAGGAAGTCGGAGGTTATCAGACATGGCAAACTTCTGTTCTGGTTTTGGGATCTAGGGATATTTGGCACAGTTGCGTTTATGTTGGAGCTTCTGGAGTTAGTTAGTGATGCATGGGACATTCTACAGTTCTCCTTTTCGGCCTTCCTAAGAGTGAGGTTTCTTTGCAGTAGAGATTGCTTGGGGACAAGCAATTTCAGGGAGGGTGGACTATAATGTCCCCTTTTACATGAGCATCAGAGTTGGGGGATTAGCCTATTTTCCTAACCCTCGCAGGCTAATAGTTCTGGATAGAGGGTTTCTCGGAAGGGCACTTGGTCGTCATTTTGTAGTGTGGATCTCCGGAGTATGGTGACAGGGTGAATTGTGGCGTTTGGCACGATACTGTGCTTAAATTTATGATACTCACCTTTTATTTCACCATCCTTGGCCTAGGGACCATGTGTCTTCAAAAGGAAGGGGTCACTTTATATTTTGCATTTACTATTCATTCATAAAGTGAAAAAAGAAATAACTTAAGTGAATAGTGCTCATTTTAATGAATAGTGTTTTCAATGTGAAATTATAAATATCAAGAGAGAAAGTTCGACCCTCTTCATGAATGGATGATTTTGTTTGATGAAACTTGGAAGTATTGCTTTGGAGCAAGGAGGCTAGGGTTTCTTGATTTCTTGCAGTGGGTAAGCCTGGTGGGGCTTTGTTCTTCGAATTTGAGCTGCTCGAGGGTGTGAAACACCACCTTAACGTTGTTGGTTAGTTTTTGGTGGCTTCTTTTGGAGACACAAGTTGTTGTTTGCAAGTTATTCGAGCATTTTTTGAGAGGGCTTTGGCAGCCATAGTCTCTATTGCCGTTTATACAAGAGTTGTTTGCTTTTGAGAAGTTTTTGGAGCTGTTATTGAAAGCTACAGCCAGCCGCACTTTAATCAGGGTTTGTATCAGCCAAAGAAAAAGAAACGCCACTCTTTGGTGGCTACTATCTTTCCTAAAGGGGGCCCTTATCCTAGAAGTCGTCCCATGTTGGTTTTTGGTGGGAGAAGTTCGTTATTTGAGAGTTGTGTGCACTTTTTGGGGGGCAGGTACTGTAGCAAGTCACTATTCACAGTGCTTGTATGGCTGTAAGTAAAAATAATGGCATAAGATGTATCTTTTAAAATCTGATGTAAGCCAACTATTTTATGTGATCTATTATGTAATGAAGAAAGCATCTTTGGCTCTTAAATTGAGTAATTACTTGAGTTATTTTCAATAGATTAGGTTATTTGAAGTTTTTCATTGTTTGCATATGCTTCATGGTACTGTTTTAACATTATTTGCAAACAAACTCAAAGACAAGAAAGAGAACTAGCAAACTAAAACAAAAATCAGATCTACGAACACAGTGAAAATAAATCAGCAAAGTATTGGAACACTACATTGTAATATTTGTGCTAAAAATGTGGGAAAATAAAGTCTTGAAGCTTGCTTTGCTGACCTTGATATAAAGTCTCATATTTCCGTCATTGTGTAATACTTTTATGATCTCCTTTTTTAGCTTTCATTAAAAATCAGTAGATGTATGTTGAGGAAAGTTTATTTAAGTATCTTTGTTAGAATATCAATCTCGTTCATTTCTAAACTCTCTTGCTCTATGCTTACTTGAGAGGTGTGATTTGAAATGCCAACAAATCAATCAGTTGAGCTACCCAATAATCAACCGCTTTAGCCTTTTGTGCAATCTTTTCCAACTGCCTGACTGATTCTTTAGAGGTAAAAGAAGTTAATGGATTAATTCGCTCTGAAGTATTTGTTATTTTCTAAATTATTGAGATGAGCTATGAATTCTTCTCTTTGAGCTCGTTCTTCCTTGTCAACAATTCATCATATTTTTGCACCAATGAGGCTACTGATTCTGTGGCATCATGCATAAGACCAGAATGTATCTGCTTACCAAGCTCAACTCTGGTAAGCCTGTAATCTGAAAACTACATCTCTTCAGGTGGCTTTTCAACGAATGGCTCAGCTACTTCTGCATACTTCATTTTATCTTCATCAATCACCACCCGTGAGAGTTTCTTTGCCTTCTTTGCAACCTTGGATTTAGGTTTTACAAATTGTTGAAAATCAAACACATCAGGAGAAATTTCCTGCTTCTTTCTTTTATGTGTAATTGAACTCAGCCATGGGGATAATTCCAATGTACTCATATTAGAAACAACAACTGTGGTTTCTGAAGAAACAAGCTCTTGTACCATAGTTGTTACCTTTGGAGAAGTATCAGTCTGAATTGCAATGGGTCTTTGTTCAACTGGAAACACATGATTTAACAGATGAAGAAATTCTTCAATTCAAGGGAAACAAAATTCCTAAAGGGTTGGTCTAGCTAGAAGAACTCTTTGATAAGCATGATCGTTACATCAAAAAGCAGCAGCAAGTGAATTATAATTCTCATACGGGGTATGAGAAGTATAGTATTGGGTCTAAAGATGATCCCAAATCGATTAATATAGGTAACAGTTGCACTCCACAAGAGAGAGATCAAATAATTCAATTGTTACTCCAATATAATGATATGTTGGCTTATTCTTATGATGATCTAAAGTCCTTTCAACCCAGAGAAGTTCAACATGATATTCCTTTGAAGAGTGACATGACTCCTTTTAAACAAAAACGACGTCAGTACAATCCTAAAATCTTAGGTACCATCCATTCAGAAATCCAAAAAATGTTAGACGCTCAAATTATTTTTCCTATCCATCATTCAACATGGATAGCTAATATAGTTCTAGTGCGTAAGAAGAATGGAGAGATTCGCATCTGCGTGGATTTTTGAAATCTTAATCAGTAGTCACTAAAGAATAATTATCCTTTGCCAATCATGCATCAAGTACTGCAAATAGTGGCAGGTGCTCAGATGATGTCTATGCTGGACGGATTTTCAGGCTACAACCAGATTGAAGTAAGTGAGACGGATAGACACAAAACTGCTTTTACTACTCCTTGGGGTACTTTTGCACATCGCATAATGCCTTTTGGATTAATTAATGCAGGGGCAACGTTTCAAAGAGCAATGGATTTAGCATTCCGTGGTAACTTGGAAAGGTATATTGTAGTATATTTAGAGGACCTCACTGTCTTTTCAAAAGATCGTGAGTATCATATTTTTCATTTACAAGATGTGCTTGAAAGATGTCGGAAGCACGGTGTATCTCTTAATCCCAAGAAGTCAGTCTTTGGGGTAACTGAAGGAAAACTTCTCAGACATGTTGTGTCAGAAGAGGGAATCAAATTGATTCACAAAGGGTAAAGTCTATCCAAACTCTTCCTTTGCCAACTAGTAAATCAGTTGTTCACTCCTTTGGGAAAGTCAATTTCTTAAGAAGATTTGTTCTAGACTTTGCTGAGAAAACTCGTCATATGGTTGATATGATGAAAGGGAAATCATTTTTTCGTTGGAACGCTGAAGGTAAAGCTACTTTTACTGAAATCAAGGATGCAATTGCTCATGCTCCAATACTGGTTTGTCCAGAATATACCAAGGATTTTATAATGTATAGTTATGCTTCCGAGCATGCTATGTCTGCTACTCTGATGCAGTAAAATCCAGAAGGAATTGAATCTCCTATTGCCTTCATAAGTTGTTCGTTGAAACTTCATGAACTCAAGTATTCCACGATTGAGAAGAATGCTTTTGTTGTGGTAAAAGCAATCAAGTATTTCAGATTTTACATTCTAAACTCTCATACTGTTGTTCTAGTCCCAGATACAGCAGTTAAATCTATTTTGACACAACAACATTATGGTACAAAAAGAGGCAATTGGGTGGCTTGAATCCAAGAGTATGATCTAGAAATTAAGCCCACCAAACTTCTTCGTGGAAATGGTCTATGTCAACTTATGGCCGAATGTGTTTCAGAAGAAGGTGAACAAGATGTTTACAAAGACCTCCCCAAGGTATTGTTTGTTAGCACTACCGATGAATGGTATTCAAACATTGCCTATTTTCCGACTTATGGTGAATGTCCAGCTTATTTGTCTTTTAAGGAAAAGAGAAATTTGAAGCTTAAGGCTGCAAACTACGTTCTTTGGGATAGTGGTTTGTATAAAAAAAATCTTCATGGTAATTTCCAGCGTTGTGTTGATAAAGCATAGCAAGACAGATTGCTAGAATCTTTCCATAACTTGGCATGTGGCGAGCACTTTTCACCATCAGTTACTGCTCATAAGATCCTAAGGGCTAGTTATCACTTGCAACCACTCTTCCAAGATACATACAAATGGGTGCGCAAGTGCGTACAATGTCAGCAGTTTGTTGGCAAGCAAAAGATGATGGTGTTGCCATTAAAACAAATTGTGGTGGAAGAACCTTTTAGACAATGGGGAGTTGACTTCATTGGCGTTATTAATCCTCATTCAAGTGCTGTGCACACTTATGTTCTTGCTGCTACAGATTATTTTACCAAGTGGGTAGAGGCTGTTCCTGTAAAACATGCTACTTTTGAAGGAGTATGTATGTTTCTAAAAGAGAATATCATCTCTAGATTTGGAGTTCCATACAAGGTCATGACAGATAACACGATTTCCTCTTATGAGGTGACTCAGTTTTGTTTTGACTATAGCATTATTTTGGCTCACTCTTCAGATTATTACCCTCAAGGTAATGGTCAAGCGGAATCCAGTAATAAAAATCCAGTTACTATTATCCGAAAGCTTGTCGATGAAAATCAAAGATCATGGCATAAAGCGTTGTATTATGCTTTATGGGCTGATCGGATTATACCTAAAAGAGTTATTGGCATGTCTCCATTCTAGTTAATCTACGGGGTAAATGCAAATATGTTTGAGTTCCTAAAAAGAACGAAGGATTCATCAACTCATGATATGCAATTGCTTCTTAGAAATCATATTCATTTGGTTTCTTCATTCCTAGTGGCTGCTCTAGAACCAGAATTTGTGCTTGCTTGTGCTGCTCATTTTGATGAAGAAACAAGGACAATCAAGGAAGATGATGGGAATGTCATTATAAGTTTGGAGGCTGAAACAAATGATAAAATTTTCAGAATACCTACAGCTCCTTTGTATGTTGAGATCACTATGAAGAGTGCAACAGATAATTACAAGCAAAGAAAAGCATATTGCAATAGACACATGAGTGCTAAATTGTTGAAGACTCCCTAGACTTGCTTTTCCAGGTGGCCCAAGTTGCACCGCTCCGATTTCATTGAGGAGATAGGTGATATAATTACACTTCTCAGCAGGATAGCATGTTTAAAATTTTCGAATGTGTTTGAGACCTGGATGTATAAGTACATCGTGGTTATGAGGAAAGGGCAGACTCATATCTTTTGCGGAGAATTGATCAGTGATAAATTCTGTAGACAATTAGCATAGGTTCATACTACTTACACCTTTTTTATGAATTCATTTTTGGTGTATATTGCTGCATCGCTTAGACAGTTTCCTAGCCTTTCTACAAAGCGCCAGTATGGGAATATTATGATCAGTTGACTTTGAGACCCAGTAGGCTTCATTACAGGAGGATGTAGGATGCTTTCTTCGGTTACTTCATGTGTCTCTTTGACAAATCACTCAAAAATAGAAGAGTCTCCAAAGCAGCCTTGAAAAAAGTAAATGAATATGGTTGTTTGTTTCTATAGTTTCCCACTTTCACTTACATGAGAGTTGGATGTTTTAAGGGACAGCCATATATGTTACCTCGATATCCTACTGACATCATTTTTTTTGATGGAATTGGCAAGACAGTTGATGGCGGTTCATGCCGTACAACTTGCTAATCACAAATTGGGTATTACTATCTCTTCACATAGTCAATTGCAGATTGGTCGGTATTCTATAAACACATCTCGTTCATACTGAAGAAGATGTAAGAAGAATGGACTACAGTAGGCTTACTTTGGAACAAATTGTGGATCTTAATTTAACCAGGATTCCTAAAGGGATGATAGATGATGGAGAAATCTTAGATCCAGAGTATATTGAACAAAGGGTTGTAGAAGCTCCTCTCCCCTCCCCGCAATGGTCAAAAAAGGAATGTGACTCTATCATTGATCGTTTTCAGCCTATCCGCGATAATACCAATGCCTGGTTGAAGGATAATAATATCAAAACTATTGAGATCAAAGGTGAAGTAGAGAATGATTTGGCTGGTCCAGTTGGGCAAAGGTTTGAAATCCGAGATAAATCTAAAGAAGGTGCTTCTTCTTTTGGCACAAGAATCAAGTTAAGGGTTAGCAGAGCTTTGGTAATTCCTCCATTGGAAGTGTCGGCAAAAGGAAAAGAGACTTCACAAGTTCAGGTACATGTCCTTAATGATGAGGATGATACTTATGAAGAAAATACAACAGAATCACCTCCTTCAGCAGTCTCAGACTATCTCGATGCAGTTATTCCTCAAATACCCATGGATCTTGATACAGATGTAGATTATTTCTCCACTGTGTTTGTTGATCATGTCGAACCTAGTACAACTGTTGCTGTAAGTGTGGAGATTCCTATTGAAACTTCTCATGAAGATTTGGAGGGACTCTTTGATGATATTCCTTCTTATGTAGCGATGTCTAACATTCCTTTCTCTGAAATTGATACTTCTACTTTGAATTTTAACAAGTTTTTGACAGAGGCAAATCATGTGTTTCCAGTTGAACAAAGACCCATTGCAATTCTGACTGATACTTCTCCAAAGGTAACAACTATGGTACAAGTAGAGCCTGTTTCTTCAAAAACCACAGTTGTTGCTTCTAATATGAGTACATTGGAATTATCCCCATGGTTGAGGTCAATTACACCTAAAAGAAAGAAGCAAGAAATTTCTCCTAATGTGTTTGATTTTCAGCAATTTGTAAAACCTAA